>JABWIB010000045.1:63513-103042 GCA_016617825.1 Platyplectrum ornatum | reverse complement strand
TTACTTCACTAAAAGGGTAGTTGATACGTGGAATAGCCGACTTTCAGTTATGCAGCCACATGTAGGGGTGATTTATAGAAAGATATATTATTTTTTTTATAGCTGCCTATGTCTATACACACAAATATATATATAATATGTGTGTGTGTGTGTGTGTATATATATATATTTATATTTGTAGTAAGGCGCAAATTTGTAGTAAGGCGCAAATTTTTAGTTTGCTGAAGGGCGCCGGACACCCTAGCACCGGCCCTGCATATGACTTTACAATAATATCTGAAGCACTGGTATGGTCAATTAACTACATTAATAATGATAAATGATTTTGACGGATGTCTAAAAGGAAACAAGAAAACGGATTACATCAGTGCTGACAGGTCAGGTTCTGCTCTGCTTTATACGTTATCACTATAGCCAGCTTTCTTTCATGATTTGGTATGATGCACTACTAAAGTGTTTTTCTCAAAGCTCATTGAAGCATGAAGTTTCTGAACAAATATACAGAAGCTAAATATAGGAGAAGAACTTTCATTACAAAATAGGGACAGGGCACCATTTCAACATACAGTATGTGCTGGACGAGAATTGTGCTGTATTTATGCTGTACTGTATGCTGTTATCTTAACTGATGAATAGACTATGCTGCTCTGTGCCCACAAAAATTGCTCTGTTTTAGTAAATGCTGTAAACGTACTATGCAAGGAGGTGTAATAGTAGAGATGTCATATATGATCTATCTATGATCAGTGATACTATGCCGGAGAGAGTGACTCCAGCTTAGTAACTCTGTTCATTGGTGGATCAAGGATGTAAATCAGTAATATAGTTTCTATTGCATATCCCATGCATAGTACAGTAGCTGGCTGTCATGGATCGCAGCAGTGAATTCTACTTTGTTTGGGTATGAACTTTGTCTGGGTATGAACTTTGTTTGGCTACTTTGTCTTGTGTATGAAGGCCCTGTGACGACCACCATGATGGCCCTGTGGTGGATTCAGGCCTGTATGTACCTCTCATTCACATGTGACCAGAAGTCATCAATGGTATTACAGAAGCTGGTGTAACTAATCCCTAACAACACAACTGTCCCATATTCTAAGCCATGATCCTAATATTTTGTGCAGACTCTCAGCATTATTCAGATTCTACTTAATCCTGTCCTAGAGGTGTCTCTGAGTTGATGCATTCTACTAACGATTCCAATCATTATTCTGCCAGCAGCAATTGAATGTCATGAGGTCCATTACCCTGAAAACACACAACACATATTTTGCAGTATCTGTTCCAACCACTTTATTAAATATAGCAGGTTCTAGCTGTACAGTATCCTCCATAAACACCAACACCAGCATTTTCTTAATATAACATTTTGTTGCTGAAATGAACTGAACTGAGGCTTAATTTGCTCATAAATGAATAGTGAATGTATATTCAACAAAACTTATTCCAGATTCCAGAGTAAGCCCTTATACTGTCTACGCTATTTATTGATAAGCTGAATCTTTGCATCAAGACTCCAATGTAATATACAAAAATTACTTAGAGTTTCCAAATGCTCCAAACACTTGTGAATGTTAATAGATCCCAGAATTACAAAAAGAATCTTGGCATGTTATATGTTGCCAGTGTGACCAGTTATCATAGATTCCCACATATGCCCAGAGTAAAAAAGCCAAAGAGAACATGTAAGTTTCGTAAAAGCCTTAAGGATGGATCCAGTTGAAGAAGAGGAAGTTTTAATGTAATATGCACTGTCAAGGTTTACCATAACTCCCAACAGTTCCAATTCCAGGGGGACAGCCCCGCTTTTGAGTAATTGTCCCGCTGTCCCTCCCGCCTCCCAGTTTGTCCTGCTAACGGGACAAACTTTGCTTTCATGTTTAATAGTGTTAAATTATCCGCGGTCGCAGCATTAAAAGTGGGTGTGGCTTGTCAGACCGGGGGCAGGGCTTGGGTGCAGTTGGGCTGGGCCAGGGTGGGACTTATGTGTCCTGACCCCGGCCTCAGGAAAGTTGGGAAGTTTGGTTTACTATACAACATTATTAACTGTAAACATAAACTGAATGTACTATTAATTTCTAATTTTACTTGGAAGCAATGTATCTTCATAAATTAAATCATATTCTGACTACTGCTAAAAGAATAGAGATTGGTTGAGAAATAAGTCTACTGATGATGATCAGTAAAAGCCTGCAGACAGCGGAACTGATTGGATCAGAGAAAAATCAGTCACAGAAAAAGGGAAGCTAATGGGAAAAGATGGAACACATTAAAATATTTTCATCGTGTTATATGTGAAAGCAGTATTAACAAAAAGATTTGGCATGGATATACTGTACATTATATGTAATATAACTAACAGCTAATAGACTAAATCATAGGAGGGATCGTTTTCTATGTGACAGGTCTAAATGCCACCTTAATAATCTGCTAGAAAATATGGAATGCTGAATGATAACATAGCTTATGATATATGTGAGCAGTAAATATAATAGATAAGCAGAAATAATACTTGGAACAATCTAAAAGTGTACCTTCCTTTTGAAATACTGTAAATATGTTTTGTAATATGTGTGTTTAAGGTAGGCCATTGAGGATACTAACACCCATATACAACCATCAGACTGTTTTGAATAAACTGCGAATTAAACTATTCTTTACCCAGAGAACTATATGTAAAAGAATATAAAATAAGCTAACCTGTGCTGAGACAACTAAAGAATGACAGTACACAGCCAAAGTGTCAGAGTCTCATTATAAATCTAACATTCCCTTAATCTTTAGAATCAATATGCTTCACAATGACACCCAGCCTGCCCTATATTCGACATTCGGCTAGAGTGTACTTTAGATTCTGATGTGATCTGATAATACTGCAAGATATTTGGATTTGGTTATACAGTCAGCTGCTATATCTAGAACAATATCGGCACCATACACTAGAGCGATATTGTTCTAGGTGCCCAGCAAGTGTTGAAGCCCAGCTGCTCCAGTCCCTGCCTTCGTCCCAGCTGCATCATGGTATCAATGTTCGGATAAGTATCAATGGTTTTTTATTATTATTATTTTTTTTTAGCTGTGAATGATAATGTTACCTAGAGACTCACACCCTAGAGACTCCAACTACTTCTACTTTTCATCCTCTTGTTGGTACACCTCCCCAACCCTGTGTTCTCACGAGGCAGAATCATATAACAGGAAATGCAGTGTATAACATGTTTAAGATTAACATAGGGATATAACATTTCTGAGATATAACATTTAATAAACAATATATTCATGGTTTAACATAGTTCATGTAATTTATTCTCAGTAAAAAGTTAAGCATAATTTGATGGGAAATATTTGATAAATACATATACACAGATAAATCACATATAATACATTTTTGTTATATTTATGTTATACGTAGATCAGGAGACACACCAAGGAAGAAATGTAATAACCATTTTCAAAAGAGGTGCCTTTCCCATGCGAATTGGCCCAAATCGATCTGAATTCTCCTAGTGGAAAAGCCTTTCTAAGTATAAGCAATTGGGTTAAAAATTACAGGCAACAAAACTACAATTTACAAAGAAACTCACACCTTGCAAAGTTGAAATTTCATCAAAAATTAAAAATATTAAAAACCATACACAAAACACAAAAACCAATTATAATTTAATAATTTGTTTTTTAAAAAATTATTCCACTCAAAAACCTTTTTAAACTTGTTCACGTTAATATTTTTAAGCTACTATAGTTTGGCTAATTATTTAGTAAGTCCTAAACTCACTATGGCTGCAATCAGAAAAAGTGTGGGTTTTTAATAGGTTTCCAGGTGACCTAGAGTGAGTACTGAACAACTCACCTAGATTTGCATACAGCCAAACAAACACGATTTTTAGTAAATTTGTAAACTGTATGTTTGAAATTGTCACCAATGTACGTTGATATGCATCAAGTTCAAATCACACCCAACTTGACCCTTAGTAAATTTACCCCCAAGTGTTTTTTTTATATAGTAAATATAGTATATGTAAAACTTTATTCAAAAACGAACCTCATGTCAGCATGGGTTGGTACTTGAAGCCCTTAAATCACAATTTTATGATTTTTTTTATGTAAAATATACAAATAATAGAAACTAAATCAGTATTTCTGATTTTTGAATGTCTGGATAATGCCACCCATGCTAGCTGTACATCCATGCTCTGGACCCAGACTTAAAAGCAGTGGTTCCCAGACTTGGCCACCTATGTCTGGATGTTGTGAATGTACTATTGAACTTAATAGCGTGGGTAAAATCATGTTGAATTGCAGGGAAGGTAAATTTCATCAGTTGAAAACTGTATTAGAGTTGATGAATGATGTTCTCTAGCACAAGTCTAATAACAGTGCAACAGTAATGCTGGTCAGTATCTGTGTGCAAAATGCAAAAAATAAAGTATTCTCCCTGCATGCAAACTCTAACATTCATTTTATACCTCCCTGAAAATCAACTTGGTTTTGCTCACTCCTAACTTTACGCTCATAAATTCAATTGTACGTAAATCTTGATCCAGTTCATACAGTGAAAGTGGAGGACTGCACACAGCGCAACTCTATATGAATCTGAATTATGATGCAGATGTACATTCAGAGTTCAAATACAGGACTCAACTTTTCCTAACTAATTCCTACCTTATATAAGCCACTAGATTATAGTGTTAAAGGCAGGTATGGCCTAAAGCTAACAATACTGTGATATGACCACAGTTGTGTCACAACACTGCGATGCAGTCTCCCCACCACCATGCGCTTGTATTAACATGATCAGTCCATCGGGCCATTCAAGAATTCCATTTCATAATTAATCCTTCACAACTTTCTGTGGTGTGGCCTTATTTCAATTCTATTATCTATGTTTTAATGATCCTTCATCCATTTTCCACCTTTCATAAACTATTTTTTCATTTTGTTAGTGCTGTTCTTTATTTTACCAAAATAGTAATGGAAAATCAAGGTTAATATTAACCTATAATTAATATAACTCAGTGGAGAGATAATGGGTAAGCAATACATAACACAAATTAGTGTGTTTATTTCATACAAACAGTATATAATATAATTTAAGGCATTTTGAATGTACTGCTTAGGAGAAAGTATATATGTTTACATAAGAACAGATACATTACTACAGATTAACAATAGAGTTTTTATCTTTGCTAAAAGGTGTACCTGAAATAGAAATACCATTTAGAATATAGATTAGGACAGGCGTCAGTATTGGCCTTGAGTGTCGCCACAGAAGGATTGATCAGCAGAATGACCTTCAGGTTCAGCTAAATGGTTCTTCCCAAAATAAATATTTGTGTTTCTTTTCCTGAACTAAGGGGAATTACAGTTTTGTTTTCCCACTTGACTCCATGCAAGGAACTGAATGTGACAGGCTCGGGCCCCAAAGCCAGAAGCTGGGGGCCAAGTCTGGATGGGAACATTGAGGCTGAGCTTTGAAGCAGGGATGGGCCTGAGTGTGCTTGACGCTAAAGAAGCTGCAGAGAATGGCAGCAAATGCTGAACACCGTTTATAAATACATACATACTAAGGGCCAGATACAGACTTTGTCCGACCCACTTCCAGATGTGCTTTGGTGGAACGGGATCCTGCGCACCCAAATTACATTAGATTGACGGGGGACCAATTATGCATGGACCGGTGATCTGCACAAAGGACTTAAGGTAGAGGTCTAGCAGTGTAAGCTTCCCGGCAGCACGAGAGGGGCAGTGACAGGAGAGTGGGAGAGTCTGGATAAGGCCCAAAGCCCTGCTGGTTGCCTTGTATTTATATACAGCGTTCAGTATTCATTAGTTAAGTGCCGAGCGCTGATTTAAGCTGTTCGTGGCTGACCTACAGCGCAGGGAAATTGACTGCCCCAGGCTTTCCTCTCCTCTGGGCCCAGGAGCAACAGCACCTATTGCTCCCCTGTATTTACACCCCTGCTCCATGCTCTGTACAACATGAAAGAGAAAACGTAGTGAAACAAGTATTTAGACAAAGGTAATAAATGTTATAATTAGTTTTATACATATAGAAAACATTATACATTGTAATTATTATAGGCAACAATGCAAACATATGTCAACNAATAATAAAGATTGACATCCTTACATATACTGTTAATTCATCTATTTAATCCTTCAGTCCCCGAGTATAAAACATTCAGCTTCTGTGCATGTTTTTCAATAGAAGCTCTCTCTCTCTTTATATAACGGCAATGTAGCATCACACTTTCCTCTAAATGCAATCTGGAACTTTTCCCAGACCATACATCTGCTGCTCTGTTCTATACCTCTGAGCGTAAAGCTGAACTGGAGACTTCTGAGGAAATCTTCGCTCTATACTCTTGTCTCTCCAGTAACTCACTGTCCCACTTACTAGACCACAAGTGTATATACAGATGTCCAGGATTCAATTAAAAAATTTCCAAGACCACTTAAGGAAATATTAAATAGGTCAGCATAATGAGGATTTATATGGCTGGAGTTACTTGTCAGTCAGCTGTGGTAGGAAGCAATATGAATGCAGGTTAAATATTATTGGAATGCATCCACACTCCTGCACAAACACAATGTGCGCGTTAATCAGGTGTATAAAGCAGATCTCCTTGTGGATGCAATGCATTTCTGCCAGGGGGCGTGATAAGACAACAACAATCCTAAACCAACGAAGGGGGAGGGGAGTACACGTCTATCTAGAAGCACAGATAACTGGATTTGGTTCATAAAGTATATAATTAGAGAGGTAAATACACATAGAAAGTTCATATGATCTATACATAAAGAAGCATGGTATAGTAAAAAGCATAATCATCACTGTACACTACAACCCTGATATAACAATAAACTGACATGACGGATGAATTAGAAGTGATGGAATATGCTAATATGATATTTTCTTTTATTCATAACCCTATACATAACGCCTATACATCGTCTATACATGTAGGATCAATGGACTGGTAAATCACATGTAACCACAAGACAATACAATGAAGAGTGTAGGATTCATTTTGCTACGTTACCCAGATGTCATCCAATGAGTTTAATGGTGATTACATATTACATATTACACTGTACATATGTGCACTCTACTCCATCTCCATCTTGATGCTTAGAACTTAGAGGATTAGTGACTTTGTGGGTCACTAGTAGTAAAGTAGTATATAAGAGATGTCATAGAGCATGAAAAGTAGTGTGGTGACATCAAGTTGGTGAGAAGATCGATGGAGCCTTCGGTGGTGGGTTCAGGGTCCGGCTCCTGAAGGTGGGCTGAGAGTGAGAATAGTGGTGAAATAAGACCCAGTAAGACTTGGCGATGCACCTGGCCTGGGCTGCAAAAGGACGGCCGGATGGCGCACCTGGCGAGGTACCGCTGCCACCGGATCTCCCAGCAGGACTACGGGATACAGGCTGGATGTGAAGTTAAGAGAGGGAGGCAGGCTGCAGGCAGTCGGTAAAAATGTTTTCAGCAACACAGCCCCACTAAGACACGTCTGCGCTCCACCCGCACCGGGCCACCCCTTTTGTTTTTTGCATTTTAAGCATTAGGGCACTGTTTCATTAAATTGTTTAGGAAAGAACCAATGTTGGCTTTGTAGCTGTTTATAATATTTAAGCATGATTACACGTTATTATTATGCAGAGGTCCTGGACTTAAACTATGCAGTTATACTTTAAATCTTATCAAATATGTGAAAAAAATCATTACTTCCAAGAATTACCTACTTCTCTTTGACACAAATTATTGTTTGTAATACATTTTTAAATTGTCTAGGGGAATGATAAAATGAAAATTACATCAGTAACAAGTCTTTGTGACATTGGAGAAAACATTAGATTAGTCATTATGATTTACCACACAAATAACTGCAAAGCTAAGGCAGGTTTTCTCCATAAAAATAATAATTTCTGTTTTAAACAAGTGACTCTACTTGGCAACATACTGTGTGACATTTAAATGAAGCCTAGACATGCTCAATTAATTGTAGCATTCTGCAGACTCTATGATTCCACACCCTAGCAATCCAAAAAGCCAGTCTTCTTTTTTACATTGGTCCACATCAAAAAGGAAGACATATTTCTGAATATTAGTATTTATTGAAGACTTCATAATAGGTGAAGTCTTCAATACGTGTCAATCAAGAGATTTGTGGTGGGATTAGCTGTTTATTATATGGATAAGAAAAAGCTTAACCAGACAATGTTGAAATATTGAATGTATTTGCTTTTAGGTATATTCAGGCTGGTAAACACTTATAGATGTACTGTATGGATCTGATTCAAAGTTTGACAGTAAAGGGAAAACAGGTACAAGTGTAGACCTGAGCAAAACCATGTA
Organism: Platyplectrum ornatum; assembly: GCA_016617825.1. Classification (NCBI taxonomy): domain Eukaryota; kingdom Metazoa; phylum Chordata; class Amphibia; order Anura; family Limnodynastidae; genus Platyplectrum; species Platyplectrum ornatum. The sequence goes on along the minus strand of JABWIB010000045.1, from coordinate 94,683 downwards.
GAACTGCAAGCTTCTGGCTAACCTTACCTGACGGATAGACCCAGGAGATCTGTAGCTGTCCTGTCTGTAACATCACAGGAGCTCAAAAACAAGCAAGACGGCTGTCTTCAGAAACATAATGCAGAAACACCATCAGAAGGAACATAATATATTGCATACCAGCTTGCTTACGGCACTTTTGTCTGATCCTGTATTACATCTAAATACAGTGTGCAGTATACCTACCCTAAGTGTGTGTGACATAATAGCGGCACATTATGCCTATAGCAAGTAGAAACTATTATATTTGATTATAATTACTGAATGAAGGAACATTTAAGACATTTATTTTAAACGTGCTTGGACTGGACATTGTTTTCTGTCTTTATCAGTAGAGCTTTGCCTAAACAATTCCTATCTGCATTGTGATGTTGCTGTTTTAAACTGGATTCAATAAATATACTATTCATTTATTTTGATTTTGTTTATTGCGATCATTAAGGAGCCCTGGACACCTGGGACTTGCAGAGAGAATCATTTAATGCATGAGTTGATTGCCTCTTTGGACTTCTATATCACAGATGGCATCTACTATCTGCTATGAAGTTTCTTGTAACATACATAGTTGTTGAGGTTGGAAAAAGACATCAGTCTATCAGGTTCAACCTATTCAACCTCCTAAATTTAATCCAGACAAAATATGAAAAAGTTTCCTCCTGAATAAGGTACTATTTGTCTAACCCCCTTCTTAAATACATCTATTGAATCTGCCATCACAACAAGTAAGAGTAGTCAACTTGACTGCCCTTACTGTTAAGAACCCATTACTCTGAATGTGAAACTTCCTTTCCTCTAATCTTAGTGGGTGACCATGTGTCCTCTGTATGGTTCTATGGGTAAAGAGTTCATGTGAAAGCTCTCTGTGCTAACCCCTAATGTATTTGCATACAGGGCCAGATTAACAATGGGGTGGAAGGGATTATAGCTCCAGCACTCTATCTAAAAAAACGTCCACACCTACGGCCTCATCTCCAGAGTGAAGTGCAAAAAATAATTGTCAGGTATCCACCCTCATGCACAGAAGCACAAAAGCATTGTGCACTAAGGCCTACATTTACTAAACAGGTAGATTGCAGGGAGATTAAAACGTGGGGATTTACTCAGTAAATCTAGACCTATTGGTCACACCCATGTGTCACTAGTCATGTCTATTCCAGCCCCAGGTCCATGTGTTCTATACTCTGGCCTCATTTGCATATAGTAATTATATCTCTCTTTTTTTTTTTATACGTATACCAGCCATTCCTCATAACCGTATTATTTATTATTATTTATGTTTATTTTTTAGGTGCTACGAAGTGTCTGCAGTGCTGTATAATGGGGAATTCAGACAGACAGAATGGGTGGGGAAGAGGGCCCTACCCGCGAGCTTTCATTCTAAGGGAGATTGGGGTTTGATACATAGGGGAAATTATACATACACACAGACTAGGGACAATTTAGACAGCAGCCAATTAACCTACATGTTTTTTGGGATGTGGGAGGAAACCGGAGTACCCAGAGGAACCCACACAGAAACAGGGAGAACATACAAACGCTAACCACTGAGCCATCTGTGCTGCCTTCAATGACTCTATACCCATTCTCAGTTTTGTAGCCCTTCTCTGAACCCACCAAGAATTGTTATTTGTAAATTGAGTCAAGCAATAGAGCGATAAACCTGACATGGGCTATAATACACAAACATTACAACTAATTTAAATCCTTAAATACTAATAACAAATACAGTCATAAATTCTATTATTTATTTAACTATACTAAATTAACTAAGTACTTGATGGTGGCCAAGCAATCAGTCAAAAAAAATTGTAAATGACAGTAGAAATACTGTAACTTTAATGATGAAATACATAAATAATGTTGACAAAAGATATCCACCTCAGCCTTGGCATAAACCTTAAGCAAATGTAAAATGTGAGACCATCCATAATGAACACATCTCTCCTAGGCCAATCCTTTTAACAATTATCATTAGTAAATATTTATGTGTACCCTTTAACTTTACCAAATCAAACTAATTTGCATGAGCTGATCCTTAAACATAACAATGTTAACAATGTTAATATAAATAAGATGTCGCCTGCACATGTCATTTTCTCTTTAGCACCTTTTTTGCACTTGCACTTTATTTCTGTTGAAAGATTTTTGCAAAACGGTGATGGAATAAATAAAAAAGTACAATATCAAAAAGGCAGCATGATTTAATGAGTCAATATTAGGATGTGTGCTTCACAATATGCACGCTTGCTTGGCCCCTTGACGCTCTAAGTTAAGGAGCAAGTATTCTTGTTTAATATAAATAAGATGTCAAAAATGTGACATAGAAACCCACAAATAAGGCTGTATCCTGCCAAGTCCAAAGCAAAAGTAAAAATTCAGCCTATATTCAGCCTATTTTTAAAAAGTGGAACTACTTGCTGCCTCATAGGACGTGATAAAAAATCCTTCCACTGCCCCACACAAAGTATGACCCCCAGCTAGTCCCAGCACCTATTCAAGTAAAGAACATGGGAGGAAGAAAAAGGGCATGCTAACTAAAAACTCTAATTTATTTAAAACTCCCTAAGCATGACAATATTAATAATCATGGCATACTGGATGAACATATCTTATAAAAGCCATTCACCTAAACATTTTATGGTATCAGAGGAAGCCCCAGAGGCAGCAGCCAAAGGAGGACCGGTAGACCAATTGTGGGAATACAGTAACTGAAAACTGTGTAAATTTGATAAATTGTGAGAGGTAAACCATTATGATTGACAAGCCAAATCGGGCTAGCAGAAGGCCAGATTTTAGAAAAAGAATAACCCAAAAACAATGGGGAAAAAGGCTCTGAAGGTATACTCTTACCCAACAGCCTCTGCCAGTCTGGTCAGACTTACTGCTGTGAATACAACAGTGAACAAAGAGTCAGAAAAGAAATGAACCATAAAAACAGAGGAGACCTTTAGAGAAAGACAAACGAGATTGGGACACCAGCTTACTCACCGGGAAAGCATATGTGAATCAGGAGGGACATGGCAAAGTTTTGACCAACCTATAAGAACTTTACCAATAATAAAATAAAACTCCCAATTAAATTTTGTAAAGAAAGAAATGGCTGCTAATATAAAACATATAAGTGCACGCCACTTACCTATGCGGTACTCACCTAACATAAAATCAGATAGGCAAGACAACATATCCCTGGGAGCCCAGACCCTGAGTTACAAAATTCCATGAAGACCGTGAAGAAGTATATTGTTTGAGAGTAACGGGCACTAAGGAGTTTACTGCCAAAATCACAAGACCACCCAGACCACCTGACAAACAGAAATGAAAGGAAAGGGAGTTGCTTAGATGTTAGCATCAGGGGCAAGGGAAATCAAACCCAGTCAAAATGCGAGAGTGCATCTGCAATACCATTATCAGCCTGAAAATAAATCTGAAATTGAAAAGCAATGCAAAATTAAGTAAACAAATAATGGGATGTGAAGAAGTGTTCTGCCAATTAAAAACCTGTACTAAAGTGAAATTATCACAGGCAAAAAGATTTTTGTTTGAAACAGGAATTCCAAAGTTCCACTGCAACTATTATAGGAAAACGTTCAAAAAGGGCTAGATTCCAAGTAAGACCCGATGCATGCCAAGAGGCAGGCCAACAATCTACGCACCAGTTTCCTTAGAAAAAAAAAGACCCAAATTATTAGAAATCTGAAGGGCAGGCCAAATACAAAAATATTTAAAATAATCCAAAAATAAATCCTACAAAGCCAGGTCATCTTGAAGATCACGAAACAAAGAAATCCAATTACACAAACTTGAGACTCCTGCAGTAGCGCACTCTAACCTGCGGCAGAATATATTACCGAAATAAATAGCCCAGCATGCAAATCAGAGTGGCCAAATTACAGAATGCTGAGTCTACAGAGTGGAGAAGAACGAGCATCCTCAATTTTAGCATGTAATTGGTCAGTATTTTCTAAAGGCAAGTCACATGGACTGGCCACAGTGTCAATCTCAATACCCAAGTAAAACAAACACGTGGTCGGCCCTTCAATTTTTCCTCAGCTATAGGTACTCAGCAAGGTCCTGGCAAAAAATAGCAAGTCAGCACAGCCTTATGACTTAGCGGAACCCATTAAAAGGAAGTCACCAAAAAAGTGAGCTACCGGTGCCTGCAACTAAACACCATTAAAGGAAGCTGCTAAAAGCTTCAAAATAGACCCATGGGCAGGTATTTGTCAATCTAAAATATTTATCCAATCTAAAGCTCATGAATTTCAAAAAGTTCAAGAAGGGCTAGATGCCAAATAAGACCCGATGCATTCCAAGAGGCCAATAATCTACGCACCAATCGCACAAAAAAGCCCCAAAACCATACAAAGCACCAGTGTGTAGGCGTAGTTCATCATTAGAAATCTGAGGGGCTTGCCAAATACAAATATCATTAAAGAAATAAATCCTACACCACCAGCTTCTTTAAGATCAAGGAACAGAGCTCCAATCCAAACAATATATATCACTAGGTGTCAGCACATACATGTAGAGGAGGTTTAGTTCACAATATAGCTATACTGGGTTAAGCTTACCAGTCCAGCATCAAGGCACCTCCAGTAGGTGAGTCCCTAACCATGTTGCATTATGTGTAACCAGGATCTTTAAGATCACGAGACAAAGAAATACAATTACATGAACTTGAGACTCTTGCACTCTAACCTGTGGCAGAATATATTACAGATGAAATAACCCAGCATGGAAATCAGAGAGGCCCAATTAGCGGAGGAGAATGAGCATCCTTAATTTTAGTATGTAATTGGGCAATGTTTTCTAAAGGCAATTGACATAGATTGGCCACAGTCTCTATACCCAAGTAAGACAAACACGTGGTCGGCCCTTCAGTTTTTTCCTCAGCTACCCCCAATGAAAGAAACAAGACCCTGGCAGAAAATAGCAAGTCAAAACAGTCAAGTCATCTAACGCAGCTCCCGCTGGCCTACTGGTGCCTGCAGTTAAACTCCATTGTCAATGTAAAAATATTTCTCCAATCTAAAGCCCATGAATGTGAAAGAATCGTAATAAGGGGAAGAAGACAAAATGATGATTTAATGTCAATTTTGCCCATCAACGTGGCATGACCAAAATTGCGAACCATAGAAAGGACTGAATCAAATGACTAGTAAACCACTCATGAATGTTTGTGGAATAGCGTCAATAATGGAATTACTTCGAGGGAACGACATGTGCTGAATTAATTATGTATCAGTCATTGACTTAAAAATCTTTTTTTATATATTCTCAATTAGCGCTGTATATCTTCTTATATTTATGTGCTGAATTAATCTAAATTTATTATGGGAAGCCATGATTAAGCAGCAGTCGGAGCTAAAACCTCAACAGGCGGTGGTATAGAAACAGGGAAGTCAGGATTCCAGTGCCTAGTATGTGACGTTATAGCAGAACTTAGAGAACAGAAGCAGGAAGAGTCCTTGTTGCAGAAACCCAGGGACCTGTATCAGTGCTTGTGCTAGCGTTTACTGACGACTGCTGTGACGGAAATGACTGGGGGTGCAACTACCACTCCAGATTTTTTGACTTTTTCCAATAATTCTCTAATTCTTTCTTTTTTACATTGTAAAAAATTCTTAAAAATCATTTCCAGTTATCTAGATTTCTAACCCGGTGGTGTCTTAGAGTTACTACACTTTGTGTAGGTATGTGCCACAGGTGTATCTTAGATGTCAAGTTAATGATGCACCGGCTCAGATATAAAACACTCAAAATCCTTGAGTGATTTCCAGGCTCACTACAATCACCAACAATCACTTCTTTATCATGTAAATCATGTATCATTATTAAGTCTGAGTCTGAGTTAGGGGAGGGAGAGAGAAGTGGACTCCCCTCTCTCACATTTATACATAGACCTGCCTGTGAACAAAGAAGATTCAACTACAATTTGAAAACCTTAATTTGCTTGAAAAACTGTAACATAGTTACTTAGGCTTAATTGCTATATGTACTATTTGATGTACTTGACTATATTGGAGCCAACATGTGCATTTTTTTTGTGTTGTCTTTCTCTTTGAAAAATGTATGTTCATTTGATGTAACTTAGGCTCATTAAAAGAAATGGCATCTAATATATTAAAAGTTGCTATGATTTTGTCACATTATTATAGTACTTTTTGTTTTGTTTATTGTTTTGTTGTTAATGATGTTCTACCACATACTGTGTACTATAGTCTCAAAATATTTACTTGCAATATTAGTCTTGCATCTACTTTTTTATGTATTTTTTAAGGGATGCTGGTTTTGAAGTTTGTGTCTTTTATGGTGCAATTGCAAAATATAATGTAAAAATTGACAGGAAATGTATTTGACAGTAGTGTATCATTTATAAAATGAATTTAAATAAAACAGGCAGTTTCGCTAATTAGCCTACTATATGCATCAAAGAATGTGTTTTGAGATCCGGGGAACTTTCATTTCCTTGTTAACTAACTTCACCCGCCTACTGTTACTGCAAACAGTCTAATTAAATTAATTCCATGCAATTACAGTATGTCCACACATTCAATGTAATTAATGTTAATGTAATGTGTAATCATCAGCTAAGAGTAGGGTTATAAAGAATATTCCACAATTATAAGACATAGAGTATATGTGTAGAGGTATGTTACCTATATTAAAATCCATTTAGTTGCCTATAAGTTTGATTGCTTACCAGAATTTTATAGGCTGATCATTTCCATGTTTAGTGTTCGACGTTTCCATTATGCAGATTTACCTACGTATGTTGGAAAACACATACATCCCCCATGCACTGCGAGATGCATTTCCCACAGTCTAGATCCCTTCTTTTATGACAGAAATCATTTATATGCTGACTACTTAGTGCACAAACATCTTTAGTTTACACACTTAAGGGAAGTGATGATGTTCCTGTTTTAGATAGAGTGGCATGTAACGTGGAACTGAGGCACACCGGATCACAGATACCTGGTGTCTACCTTACCCACCTATGGGGGGGTCTGAATATCTAGGAAATTGATTCAAATTCACCTGAGAATGCTGCAGCTCTCTCTGTATTATTGTTGCTACCTGAAGAACAAGTTAAATAAAAGAAAGGGTTAATAAGGGAGTAACACGGACGGCTTAACTAATGCAATCTAGAAATCAGTTCCTCTTATGGCCATGGATTAATATTTCTCATGGTCTTGAGGGCTTGTCCCCCATTAACCATGGTCTGTAACCATTATTCTCTTCCGTACTATTGTCTCTATACAGCTTCCTTACTGTTCTGTAAAGTATATACTTTTATACCAATCTCCATTGCTCCCCTAGCCATTTCTCCGCTGTTCAGTCTATACCCCTTTCCCCTCTAAATCTCTCTCTCATTGCTATTATGTTTTAACTTTTTACTTTTGCCCCTTTCCCCTATCTTTTTACTCTTGTCACCTGAATCTGTCAGTGAGAGAGACAACTGGCAATACCAATGTATGAATAAGTAATCATTGCTGTAATCAATGCTTACACATGCAGAGACATTGGTATAGCTGGCTGCATTCTTACTGACAGCTTCCCATCTAAATTTCCCTTGCCCCTAACCACATGCATTCTTATAAACTACATTTATAAATAGCATCATTTATGGCATCAATATCTTCTTATCTGCAGAGAGAAAAAATTATAAAAATCATTATTTCTATACTTTAAAATGGTTGCAGTACAAAACAATTCTCTTTCTCTGAATATTTATAAATAAATATTTTTTTTCAGAAATCAGTCTTTCTAAAATGTATTTTTTTTCTAGGGTGTTTGTGGGCTTGGCACTTGCTGTTGAGCATTCATCTCTGCCCAGAGCAGTATTATATATTCTCATTGAAATGCAAAATGATGGTGGATGATAATTTGGAGTGCATTCTCTGCTTTTATTAATACGCTTCTATATGTTTTTATCTAGTATGTTTTTTTTTCATTATATAGACCTGTCAGGGGAAAATGGTTTTAATGAACATTGCATCTCAGAGTTGTAAAAAAAATTATCTCAATCAGTATAGGTGGCATATGAATGTTTCTAGAATCTCCTTGATAAGGGGTAGAGATTTAAAACATTACTATTTAAATTCCAGTCAAAGGCATTTCCACTTTGTGGAGTGCTTTAGACCAAAAGAGGATTTGTTACTCTTATGTGTATGAACATTTTTAGGATTATACAAATCCGGGAAATGATTCTACAAAGTTTGCAAATATTTTTGTTTATAGATAAACAGTTTAAAATATTCTGTAATCTTAATAAAAATGTACATATTAATAGATCATGCATTTCAGCAAAAAAGTTTAAATAAATATAATCATTTTTATATTAGTAATAATATTTATTGTTATTTATATCATGACCACATCATCATCATCATCATCATCATCATTATTATTATTGCTATTATTATTATCATTAATATTTCTATTAATAACAATAATAATAATTCTTATTATTATAATCATAAAAGTAATAATTGATTAAACATCCAGTAATTTTCTATCATTTTAAATCACCTTACAGTTTACAATGTTATTTGCACAAGCAGAACAGCAGCACAAGCACCTGTCAGTTTAAAAGAATACAGCACCTTCATGAGATATAGGGGAACATGTGTGGTATAATGATAACTAATGTCCTCTTCTCCCTCAACCTTCTCCTAGTTGTCAGTTCCTCCCATCTCCTTGCCCATTGCCTGCTCCCATTTTACCCACATCGTCTACTTATGTTTCCTCTTTAGAATCTTCAATTCTTTCTTCAAACATGCTCTTCCCCAAAAATAAATTATTACCCCACCTTCTTATTCATTTACTGACCAATTACTCCTTCAACTTGTCACCTTCTTTGACCTCCACTGCCACCTTCATCACTCTTAGTGACACCACCATATTCCTGAGTTCCATCATATACTCCTCTCTCTTTTTTACCCACCACATCTGATCCCCCTGTCAGTTTGCCTGCTTTCATATCTGCAATATATCTTGGATCTAACCCTTTTGGGTATATTTACTAAGCCGCGAGTTTGCAGTGAGATTGGAAAGTGGAGATGTTNCCCATGGCAACCAATCAGATTCAAGCTTTCAGTTTCATTTTACACACTGGAGAATGTGAACTCGAATCTGATTGGTTGCCATGGGCAACATCTCTACGTTCCAATCTCACTGCAAACTCGCGGCTTAGTAAATATACCCCTTTGTCTTTGTTGATGCCACTAAAACTCTCATTAACTCGCTTGATTATTTGCGTTGAATATTGCAACCTCCTCCTTTCTGGTCTTCCCTTTACCCATCAACTACAGGACTCTTTACCTCAATATTAAATTGTTTGATATCCTCTTTCATGTTTTGGTGCCTTATAAATAACATTCATAATATAATTGTAATGAATGTCAGAGGGACCGTATGAATCATAACGATGTGCGACCAAATAGCTTACAGGATGGATAAGGGCACTAAGCCTTATTTTTTGTGCTTAACAGGATGGGCATATGAAAATACAGATGGGAAAATGTCCTGCTGGGTAGAGAAAAAACAAGGACTCTAAGTCCTTGCAGTGATACTGAAATGTCTTAATACAATGTAGCAAGTGATAAGTATAATGATGAAAACTATAGACTGGTTCAGCCCTAGTATAAATAGTAAAGCCCAGGAGGATACTAGTGGTTTGAATTGCAAGAAAGCCAAGTAACAACTTCAGGTTGTCAGCACAAAAAAAGGTTACTTAAAAACTAGTTGTCACCACACTTTTCAGAACACAAATGCTGGTTTTGGCTTATTTAGTTCATTGGGTTGATACATAACGCTACAAAGATTTCCAATTTGTACCGTATTCAGATTGTATAATTTGCATATGTCTCTTAATAATTCTGAATTTACCAATAGCGAAACAGCCATATCAACTTTTATCAAAAAGTTTATTTATTATGTAATTGGCAAAGTACCATTTAGTAGCAGTATTAAGCATAATTGCTCATTTATTTTACTGTAACTTCATGGGTTTCGGAGGTAGCTTCTTTAGCTAATTTAATTTCTCTGGAATTTAAGATGACTTTGTGAATAGTTAAGATTGTGCTCCTTTGGGTAATCAGAATTATAAATGTATTATAGATTTTTTTTCTTTTTTTGATTAATTAGTGTCACCTGTTTTTACACAGTGCGGGGAGCTTTCTGCCACTGAAAATGTATGAAATATATATTAGGGATATACATAGCATATATAGTATCTTTTTTAGGGAATTATTTAGATAATTACAGGTTATATAGTGCAAGGTTTTTTTGTGACAAGTAGCGGTGTGAGTGATAGGTCTTTCTAACACCTGTGGCTCATGCCTTGGTTACCTGATAACATGTCAATGCTGGCACTTGTAGTATGGGGACTTTTGAAAATGAGAGGCTATTTGGACCCAATTGCACCTCTTTTTTTGTTGTTTCTTTTTCAGATGTATTTTTAATAGGAAAAAATTATGTTCTGATAATTATAATGAAGAAGGTATTGAACAACTACAAGTTGATTAAAAGGGTGGAGGGTTGTGTTTTTGTCAAAGAATGTTGTGAACATTGTGTCAACAAGTATTTGCCAGGGATTGCATTGTCTTGTCTGGCCAAAAAAGCAAGAAATCCACTTTCTCTGTGTGGAAATATTTTCACCCAAATCCTGAAAAAGAGTTGCCAATTTTGCGATCTGTAGTGCCAAAGTAAGTAGAAGCAAGGACATTAAACTTCTAGGCACGTCTTCACTGTTATGTTTGCATCGAGTTCATGCAACTTGTTTATCCAGATCTGTAATACCATATGTTGGAAAAGCAGTCCAGGATCAGCTACCTGAACAACAGAGGGAACCCAGCACAAACAATTTCAACGACTAACAAGTTCATCATCGCCATCATCATCATTCTCTTTAGCGAACAAGGATAGTCTTGCATTTATGTTTCTAGGGTTGATCAGGTTGAATCTTCACCACAATGGACAATTGATGTATTTTTTTATTTTTAAATCTGTGTGCTGGATCCAGACATATTAACTCTCATAGATTTGTGTATACAGCACAAGAAGTGAATACTTTACAAATATACTTAACCTGGTCTGTGGGATTTCATAATCAATTACTGAACCCGACTGGCCATTTGACATTTCATTCCAGTAGACCACAATCTTCTCTGGGAGTTCATTATTAACCTCAATACAGTTTTGTAGGGCAGGCTGTAGCTTTCAGCAATCCAATCATGGGATTTTCAGGTTGATCACCAATTCTTCTAGAAAAGTTATTCCACATACTTATTCACTGGGTGGTGTTTTCCATGCATCCACTGACTTATTAACTTAATTCCCTAGAGACTTTTCTTTATGGGATTAGGAATACATTTGCTAGTTAATTAAACCGCCACTCTGCCTGCCACTGCTGTGCCGCTATGTTTTATTTCACAGATATATCAGACAGGGCAGCAGCACTACATATGGCAGTTTCACTTACTTTTTTAACCTTTCCCTGCAGCCTAAACCCAACCCTCCAATACCCGCAGCCGAATCCCAACCTCAAGCCTTTTCACTGAGGGTTGGGTATTATCCTATACAGACATGGATAGGATGATATCTTGCTTTAGAGGTACAGTGAAGAACGATTAATAAGTGTGGTCCTCTGCTGGATTTTGCCCTTGCAAACTTTTCACGACTTCCTTCATCTTAAAGCCTGTTTGGTGATGCAAAAGGATCCATCCATTGGACATGACCCTAATGGATTGGGGGGTATAATTAAATGAAACAATTAGGGCTGGACTTGGGGATACTTGTTCGTTCATCGGTTGCACAGACAGCTGATTCACACAAGTCACTTAAACACTGCTATCTGCTAACTTTTCGAAGTACGAAAAGGCGCGTAACAGGGATTTTCACTCTTCTCTCCCACATGCCCATAGAGACCCAGATCCGGTCCAAAGTCTTTAAGCCATTAAGCATTAAAATAAGATTGCTATTGGAACTAGGTTGATGTATTAGCATCTAATATTGACAATTGAAGTGTATGACCATTTGGCTGCATTTTGTAAGTGCTGGTTAATGTAAGTGTATCTATCTCTATATACATATAGATGCATACATAGTTGTATTTGATTTCAGAACCACAAACATCTGTTTCTAGGATAGTCCATATATAGGAGATACAGCCTATAAAATATGAAGGACTGGGGGAATTGTATCAGCTTAAAATTTAATGTGAGTGCAGGTTCCTTTCCCATAGAAACTAAATACACTGTTAGTGTCATTCTCCTGAGAACTGTTCATCCCTGGCAGCTATGCCGTTTGTATTAATGGAGGAGTGCACTGAAGTAATGAAATTTCAGAAGAAATGTTTCAGTCCTACACCGATCTCCTTTCACATATTTTAATGTATGATTTCTAATCCCTTGTGATAATTAAACATTTTACTGTAGGTACTTTTGCCTCGGTTGGTTTTGGCACTTTTTCATTTATATTACTACAGTTCATAAGAGCAAATACACAAAAGTTTGGCATTTTAGTTACAAAGTACTGTAAAAGCATATTTAAGATTCATATAAACTGTTATTAAGTTAAATATAAAACTATAAATAAATGCTTTTAGACAAACCAGTGGCATTGAAAAATATTCCATCACATTCTGCTTTATTTATTTTAGGTATATATGTTATCAGATAATTAGAAATTATAATTTAGCCCCATAGTATAATAATTTCATTGTGGCTTCATATTAATTTTGTGCTCCTTAAGTTTGCATATGTTCCAAACCTACATGGTCTTAAATTAGTAGAATAATCATCTTATTGGGTGCTTTGTAATGTATTGTACAGCACTTAATGTTATCCGCGTGCTGGAAAGCAATATGTTAGCTCCATTTTAAAGATGTAGAATAGGACGTGTTTCATTCCATTTTTATCTCTGTGAGTCACTCCTTTACTTGGCAGTGCCCTAACAAACCTAAATGTGATAAACACGAGAATAAATCCAGCACTATACTATACACTGATGAAGTGCCAAAAATGCTTGTATGATTAGCTTGGACGGCAACCAATGACATGCATCCAATATATGTTATACACACTAAGCTTTGGAAAAATTGGATTCTTAACCCGAACATTCAGTGCTAGATAAAATAAGAGCCATTTTTCTAAGGAGGAAAGACAACGTGAATAGCTTACAAATATTTTCTTACACAGAGACTGTGACCGTAGAAGCTGTAGCCTTTGCGCATACAGCTCTGACAAGCAGGGGAAAGCATGTCCTTTTTACTTGCATTATACGCAGAAGTATGTGTTGCATGTATGTCCAGAATGTTGCTTATGCCTCAATCTGCTTCAGAGCATTGCGATAGCATTTAATCTTGTGAATGAAAGACAAAAGTTATGGGAATGTTGCTTCTATGTTGCATACGTTTAGCAAAACATTTGTTTTTTATTTGGAAGTTACGCTGTACTTGCATTGGAATTCAGAAATGCAGCTGCTCGTGTGTTTGTATCTGCGTGTAGGCATTCCATTTTTTGAGTTCGGATTTACAAAAGCAGGATGCTTTCATTTTATATGTGATAAATCATTGAATCATTTATTCCTACTGAAATGATTTGTTTGTTGACTGCCTGATCTATGACAGAACTCTTTGACTAGGTTTTCAAGGGTTACCAAAAGACCTCCATTAACAGGAAATGTGTGCTGAATGCAGTGTTAATATTATGCATAAAGTGTTAAATAAAGACAAAAATTCTTATTATAATCTCAACCGCTGAGCGTTTAAGAGCTGCCATCTCCACACAGCTGACTTTTACAAACAACTCGCACATTTTCATTTTAATCTGAACATAATTGCTTCTGTTATTTGGCTTGGTTATAGAAAGTATTAAAACTGGGAGTCTGTTCAGTAACACTGAGGGAAGAAGGATAAGTGATATAGCAAGCCAAGGGATTTAGTGAGACAGAATTGGCAAACCGTAATTTCTAAATCAATACATAAGTTGTAAGTGTAATGTATGTGTGAAAGACTGTTCTATTTTCCACCAAGTAATTCTCTGCATTTTACCATCACGTTTCTAGTTAGGAAAGCTATTAACTGCTTAATGTGTGTAACAACAATAGAAATACATTTCTTGTGAATTGCTTTTCCACTGGGAAAAATGGACTTTACGGCATCCACAAAGATATTTGAAAACACATTTATATACAGTATATTTATATACACATTTGGACATGCAGTTACATGTTAAGGTCCCATGTTGCATTTTTAAAGCATATACACATTTTTGTAGTGTAGTGTTCATGCTGTTTTATATTTTATATTTAACATCTCAGACAAGTATCTACCTAAGAACAATAGTAGAAGAAGGAGCATGCAAGAACAGATCTTGTTAGCAGATGATATTGTGGTTGCAACATAATTTGACATAGCTACATACAACGATGTGCACATATCAGAAGGCATATCTCTTGCGAGTACAAAAAGGCTCTGTTAGATTAATGACTTATGTATTCTTTACTGAATTGACATTTGACAATGTGGCTAGAAATATTCCTTTTACATCTTAACAGAATAAACAACAGTTATATTCAAATATATGTTTAGATCCAGGGTCCTGAAAGTTATGGGAGACTCCCGGGAGGGCAGACAAAGCTCTGCTTTAAAATACCACCCTCCCCCCCTCACAAAGGTTGAGCGGTTTCAGTGATCCTAGATTTAGCTAGACTTGAAGGTCATCAAGTCTTCTCCTTGCTGTCTCCTCCTTTACCTTCCAGGAACTCCCAGAAAACAGAACGAAAAAGTCCAAAACCCTGAATAGAGTAACATGTCATGTGTCCATTTTGCAGTTAAAACTGTTGCCTGCTTTCTCTTGTGTTCCTTTCTCTCAATTTAATCCAGCAATAAAGCTATATTTTTAAGTAAGTGTTCTATAATGGCAAAAACGTTTTTAGAACTTTTTAGACCATTTGCAAACGTAAGATTGTTTTTCATTCAAACATACCCTGTCTGTATGGCAGAGAGCTCCTAAGTTGCCATAGTAACTTCTTAATGCGCTACCCTCAAACAAACAGCATTTTGGTCAGATATATATTCAGAACTCACATGTAGGCTTATATGAAGGGAGTTATATAGATTGGGATCCGTACGATAATCCATCTGCCAAGCACATACTATATCATTTTAATTATTTCCATTCCCCCCACTACATAACTCAAATATGGAGTATGGGAAGCTAATCCTAATTCCCTTAAATACAATGATAAAGAATGAAGAAAGTACATCCTGCAGGAGGAACTCCTTTGCTATGTAGAAATACTATTAAGCATACACTCCCCCTCCTATAATTGGCATTGTATAGAATTAAGAATTGTTTGTATGGTCTTAGCCAAGACTCCTATAATTGTCATTGTACAGAAATGAGGATTGCATGTATGCCATCCCCCAACAACATGTTTATATGCTATACACATGGCAGATCAACACACATGCAATTAGGATTGATCATCGTTTGTTCCTATATGTAAAGACCATATTAATCTATATACAGTATACTGCATTTCGCATGCGTAAGTAGGCTGCCTGGATCCAGTCTTAAATTATTAAGAATGAAATGACAGACTAGTCATTTTTATACTAGTATAAAATTTGTATAAACTTTTAAAGTAGGGATGTTGGCCTCGTTTCAGGTTTTGGGTTTTGGATCTGGATATTATAGAAACAAATATTATACAAAGCACAGTAAAATACCCTTGGGTTAAAAAAAGTCAAAAGTGTTATAGGAGTGATACCTTTATTGGCTAAACAGAAAAATTATATTATTGCTAGCTTTCAGAGCACAGAGGCTTCTTCACCATGCAATACACAAAGAAACTCTACTGGACTGTATACCCCAAAATGGGTACCTTCTACATGTTATCTAAAATACACAAGAAAGCCAATAATTTCTGATATTGGAACCTTAACAGAGAATATATCTAGATGGATAGAGAATGTTCTGAAAACCCTGGTGAGACGCACACTCAGCTATATTCAGGATACCACAGACATTCTCTGAAATCTTTCAGCCCTTGGTCCACTACCAAAAGGCTCAATACTAGAAACTATGGATGTGAAGTTCCTATACTCAAATATACGCCATGAAGATGGCATAGCCCCATGCCAATACTTTACCCACAGAGCTAAAACCACAGCTAATCAGGTTTGTACTCAATCACAATTACTTTTCTTATGAGAAATACATATACCTGTAGTATATGGGAAGCACCATGGCACCAAAATGTCACCTCAGTGTGCTAATCTTTTCATGGCTAAACTAGAAGAGGAATTCTTATCAACTTGCACAGACCTCTATCATACTTCAGATACATTGATGATCTGCTGATAATATAGATAGGCTCTGAAGATGAACTACTAACTTTCCACAAAAAAAAGTCCCACCCAACAATCAGACAAATTCTTAACTATTCACAATCTCACACACATTTCCTGGAAACAATCATATACATCATAAACAATACTATAAAAACCTCTGTCTACCATAAANCCACAGGTCGCCCAGCATACAGGAGATGGAAAGGCTTTCATCCAAGCCACATAAAAGTCCATCATATACAGCCAAACGCTAAGATACATTCAGATTTGTTCAAAGAGTGATGATAGAAAACAACACTACCAATAAGAAATACATTGCTAGAACAAGGATACCATCCAAGAGTGATAGATCAACAGATCCACACAGTCACAAGAATCTCAAGAAGTACCCTCCTGGTTTACAAGCATAAGGAGGACAACAACAGGGGTCTCCAGCTGCTACATATGTGATTCCAATTTTTCTGGATGCAGGTAGGGATGCTCCAGATGTTGATGGGTGCTTGAAATTTCACCACTGGCCTGTCCTTGTCCCCTGCCCAGATTAAGATCCAGTCTCTTCTTGTTGGTAAACTTTTTTTTTAATGACTAATTTGCCTATCCCAAAGTAAAGCATCTACAGTTTTTGTTACTTCACTTAACCTTAAACTTTTTTTCTTTCAAAAGAAAAGTTCAGTCTTGGAATATATTTCTAGCAATTGAATCATATTTTGTCTAAGATTTAGAAACTTTTTAAAAACTTATTTACACTTTGTTGAATACATCCTTAGTGGAATAAAGTGAAAAAATAGTGTTCCTCCTAACCTTTAGAGCTAATAGCTAAAATAGAAGTTTTAAGTCAGAAATATGTTCAACCACTAATTACCACACGGATACAGATATACCTGAGGTGTTTAAAATCAAGTCCAAATTTGTAATATTGTTTATGTAAAGCCTAAAATCATATCAACAAAGCTTGTTCCAACTTATTCTTCTTTATAACCAAAGAAAAACACAGAGCTCTGTCTTTAGGGACTCTTCTATATTTGCATTATGAAGAAAATGGAAATAGACATTAATCACATTCCTCTGGGCAGTGATTTATTTGAACTTCTTGCATGCAATATTTTGACTGACAGGATAAAAAGATAACAACTTTCTGTGAATATAGCATACAATATAGATACATATATTTACTATTTAAATGCTATTGTTTCAACACTAGCCAGATGTTATGAAGCAAATCTTCTTGTGGACTCGAAAATTCTTTTGTCATTAATTAATCATCACATTCAATTTAGAGGTTAAACATAAAGGATACGCAACCCTCACATTGCAACATGGTTTTGCATTTGTACATGTGATCCTATTTTGCTCTTACTCTTAAACTATGAATGAGCTCCGGAGACTTTATTTCCAGTTAAACATTTTTACCATCCCACCATCCTTTGGAGTGCCAGTCACTGCTTACTTTTAATTTTATTGAATACAGTTATACATTATATAGAGGAAGTATTTCTAATTGTTACAGATAATGTGATCTTTTTTCTATGTATGTGTAATTGTGTATATGTGTGTAGGGTGGATCAATATCTTAAGCATCCCCAGGAAGATTTCACAAGTGGATCAACTAAAAGCAAGGTCAATATAAAAGTGTTGCCCTGAGAAAGACATTATTATGTTGAAATACATCAGCAGCTAGATCCACCAAGAGGGAGCTGGAATTTGTATTGTGGTGTGGTTGCAGTGAACGTCTCACAACTGGTCATCCTCTTCACTACATTTTTATTCTATGAGTACGATCATCTTCATCTCAACTCCCCTCACACAACCTTACTCATCTCTTAGCTGTCCTCACACAATTCCTTTATTCATCTCCTAGCTCTCCTAACACAATCCCTTTATTAATCTCTCACCGGCCCTAAAACAATCCCTCCATTCACTCTTAGCTCCTATCACACAATCCCTTCACTCATCTGTCAGTACCCCTCACAAAATCCCTATACTCTTATCTCAACTTCCATCACACAATCCCGTCACTCTTCTTTCAGCTCCCATCACACAATCCCTTCATTCTTCCTTCACACATGCCATCTGCCATATGTTCTCCAGCAAGTGTCACTCAACTATCAGCATTTCCCATATAATTACAACATTTATACTGTCAGAATCCAAACAAAAATATATTTGAATATGCAGCTGAATTGTCTACAAATCTACAAATACTAAGCAATTTACTGGACAATGATACCCTTTTGCCCTCACAGGAAATTCCAAGCTTCTATGGACCATGTAAACAATGAACTCATCGTGTCCTCATCACACCTATCTGCTCGTTTTTTTACCACTCAAACCATGAGAGGCCTGATTTACATGTCAACTAATTACAAGGACAAACTAGTCAAGACAATAATGTTGTGACATTACCTATGCCGTCTCCAGAAAAAAATTACCCCATGGATTTTTTTGAAGTGTCGGGTATAAATATGACTCTGTCCACTAAAATATCAGTAGATTTGATGATGCCACCATGACTGGATCTATGGACTGGTTAAGGTTATTGTACATTTAACAATGTGCCTTCTATGCAAAATTTAATCTCTCTTAAAATATGTCATTTCACTATGTATTTACTAAGAATTAAGTATGAATCTGTTTCTTTTAAAAATGCATTTACTTTTTCCATATTTATGAAAATACAGATTTTCCTATACTCCCCATGGCAGCACATCATGGGTTATCCTCCTCCCTATTGGACCCACAGGAAAGCAAAAAAGACACCGGACTGTATACAATGCTGTGTCCTCTGTGTCTTTCATTTCTAAAGGTCGGAGCAAGCACAGTTAGTAACATACAATAATATCAACACAAATCTAACCCTATTGTGTGGGAAACTATGCGTTGCCATGGAGAGTATAGAAAACCACATTAAAAAGTAAATAATCTGTAGTTTCCCATGCCTCTCCAATGGCAGCACAACATGGGTAATACAAAGCAATCAATATTAAGGTGGGAAAATAAACTAACTGCAGATTCTAACACCTGCCTGTGGAACCTGCTGATGCTAAAATATCCAACTTATAATGATGTGTAAACTTTTATTGATGCCCAGCCTGTGGCCTTACACTGGTGGATCCTGTCCTCTAACCTTATATGCTTTTATTATTAAAGTCTTAATCCATCTACATATGGTAGGCTTTGAGGCAGCTAAATATTTTCTTACACCTTTTATGAGAACAAACAATTGTTTAGTGTTTTTTTACTTTTTCATTCTACTTATATAAAAAGTGAGAGCCCACACTAAATCTAAAGAATAGAACTTTCTCTCTTTCTAGATGTGGAATGACATGGCTATCTTCGGCAAAAACTTGTGGTTGGTTTGAAGGACTACCTTATCCTCAAATAAATTTGTGGTTCTTCTGACCATAGAGCCTGTAACTCGAAAATATTCCTTGCTGAGCATATGGCTACCAGAAATTCAGTTTTTAGCGTCAGGAATTTTAAAGAGATTTCCTGTAAGGACTCAAAGGGGATGTTCCAAGGTGCCATGGGCTGTTTATAGGCTGGTCTTATCATGGAGCATGCCTGTATGAATCTTGCCCCATGCTTCCCATTCAGCTGTTTCCACCAGTGTATAAACTTCTCCCAGATCTTGTAATACACACAGGTTGTTGACTTTTTGCGGGCTGCCAGCAAAGTCTTTATAACTTTATGAGAGAAACCCTGTTTTTTCAAGTTTTTGGTTTCAACTACCACATCATCATATTCCAATGTGCTCGATGAGGTACTTGCCACTGCATTAATAAGTCTGAGGTTGTCGGCAGCTTCCAAGGAGGTACAAGAGACAGATTTACTGCAGTAGGGAACCATGCACTTCTGGGCCACCAAGGCATTACTACAATCACTGTTGCCCACTCTAGTTGAAATTTTAGGATCAATGGCAGGGGAAGAAAGGCATACGCCAGACTACCAAGGTACCCTCAGTGCATCTCTGTATAGTGCTGGGAGTCCTGGTATCTTAAACAGTAAGTCTGTACCTCTTTGTTTAGAGAAGAGGGCATCAGGTCTATTTGTGGCATTCCCCATTTTCTGGCTATTATGTGGAATGCTTCTGGTTTGAATTTCCATTCGACCAGAAGACACCATCCTTGCCTGCAATGTAAAGAGCTGACAAATTCATCACATGATTTTCTGCCCTTGACAATATCTGAAAAGTTTTCATCTCAGAGAGTTACTCTTAGTAACCCCCACTCAGTTTAGGTAGCCACCAACTTGTTACTTGATTGGAAAAGTACACTTTTCCCCCTTAACAGGTTCTGGAAAGCAGACCATCCTGAAGCGCTGCCATCTGTAGTATTAATAGTGTCTTTTAAGGGAATAAGATAGATTGAAAACATTGCCTCAAACAGCCCTTACTAAGACAGAATATCAACAAATAAAATAAAATCCTATAGTAACATTTAAAAACAGCTGATTGAAAATTAAAATATTTCAAGTGATATATGTTTTCAATTATAACATAATGATGATTGAACACCTTGACTATCAAAGGGTTTATTCCATTTACTTTGAACTGTATGTCTGTGGACAACAGCTGTGTTTTATTTTACATTATCCAAGCACATTTGTTAGTTATAGGTGGGGCTGTAATTTGTGTAACACCTGCAATATGCTGCACTGTGAGTAGCATTATCTCATGGCTTTAGCCTACTTCCTAATAACCATTCCGGGATCAAATCAACATTGTTCCTTGCACCGAGACCAGATTAACAATTTCATTAACATTAGTAAAAATTTACTTTGAAATCCATATTCTTGAGGCAAGAATACATATTTTAATATAAGATTTAAACAGCATAAACTAATGATCTGACAAAAATGAGGAAAGGCAATGCTTTCAGCTCTGTTATTAAAATGGTACAACTTTATTAATAGTGAATTGTGATATTTCACAGATAGGCTTATCTTTGATCTTTTCATATTTAACTTTGCACAAATAGACACTCGATCCTGGGGTATATGAATTGCACTGTGGATCAGCAAAAGCCAATATTTTAAGGTAAAATTTCAATCCATATTTAAAGGGAAAATTTTCTTTCAATCAAAGACTCACATGTAGGATAGAAAATCCGCATCAATGTCAATTTTAAAGTTTAAATATAGCAATAATAATTTTAAACTTGGACCTGTTTCTCCTGGTCCATATAAATTACACTTGATGGGCAAGAAGTATATTTCATTTCTACATTTGGGGTTTGGGGGATCCGCAAGGCTGCTTATCCGTAAGAGTCACTTAAGGCACGGTATGGCATCGTAAGCAATGCTATCCCCTTCAATTTCCAATTAGGAGGGGGTGTCAGGGGAGTTTGCTCCACTCTCTCACATACCCCAACAAGTGTGTGGGAACTCTAATTCTTTAAACTTTGCATTGAAAACTTTACACTTTTCTAACACCCAACTTAATTTTTGAAGTTAAGTTACAGAATTGCTGAATTAATAGCATTGGTCAAATAAAATATAGAATAACACCTAAAAAGGAAAACAAAATAACATGACTTCTGCTTTTTGAAACAGAAATAACATTGACTTAACTGGGCTTGTTCAGTCACTTCAAATTAATCTCTCAGATTCAGTGGCTTTGCCTTAAAAAAATAAAAAAAAATAAAGAAAATGAGCAAAAAAAAGCACTATAATTTTTCCAAAATATTATGGTATATACTACTTAATGTCAGACCTATGTTCCATTTAATGATGTGGGTTGTCGTGAGATGAACCTCAGTGCCCCTGCTATTAATGAAAAATGCTAATTGTGCTTTCCTGCCTGGCATCTGCAGTTAGACATTAATTGCTGCTGACTAGTTGAACTTTTATTTTACTTTTATTGTGGAAATACGGACAGTATGTTGTCTATTTAATTATTATCTGCCTCTGTTTACTCTGTAAGATAAGATATAATATACAAATATGTGGAATTTTCCTATCCTTTTGAGCAGCATATATATATATATATATATATATATATATACAATGATTTATGGGCAAAAAATGCTGAAAATTATATCTATATATATATATATATATATATATATATATATATATATATATATATACATACACTTGCACACAACACACAAGTCATATATACTGCTTTGCAAAAACTATATCAGAACCAGTAGCCCCAACACTAGCATGTTCCTTTCCAGAAACACTGGATGCCTGACTTGTTCCTAGATACGCACAGGCACTTACTGTATATACTCAAGTTTTTTTGTGCTGAAAGTACCCCCTCGGCTTATATTCGAGTCATTGTCCTGTATGATAAGTTATCAAGTTTTCAATAAGTTATCCCAGTTTTTTTAGTGGTTAGGGAAAATTGTTACTTTTCACTGTACAATGATTCTGCTTCCCTCTCGCAAACATATCATTATGCCATCTAATAAAAACACAGGTGTTGCTGAGCATTGCTTTTGAGTTTACAAACTCATTCATATGCCTGGGAAGGTACTCCTAATTTTTTTATTGCGCATATCAGAAGTCAAATCATGTACAGTAGAAACATCATCTTGTTTATGAGAGAAACATCTCTTTAGAAGCATATGTACATCTAAAGGCTTTAATAATTTCACATACTATTAATTGAGTTACAGGGGACTGAATTGGAATTAAAATGCATGCTTGTATTATGATGTCTGATACACACAGACATTTTAAACAATGTATTTAAAAAAATGTTTTATTTTAAAAAAAAAGGCAAAAGTAAATTTGTTTTAAAACACAACAAAATATTCTGCAATGCAGTCAGATATGCGGACAATGGATGGGCAGCAATGTGTCTGTCTTTCTGAATGCACCCCTGAACCGTGCATGTCTAGGGATCATTAACCCTGCGCATCAACATGGAAAACAGGCAGATGCACAGCCGTGGAACAGCTCCAAGGTGATGGTCAAGAATAAGCAATGTACGCTGCAAAATGAAATTTTGATTGTAATAAAATAAATAGCATTAAAATTACAATTTATTTCTCCCCAGTATATCACTGTGGTTGTAGAAACTATGTCTGGCAAGTGAGGGGTTTTTAAAAGAGCCCATAAGGGGGGCGTGGTTTGGCGCCTATGCGAGCGGACGCATCTCGCTGCAGCTCCGGTCCTGTTCGCTCCTTCGCCCGTTTCAGCGGCTCCCAGCCCTGTCCGGTGCATTTCAGCAGGGGCTCCCTTTGCTCCCCACCGGCCCCTGATCTTTCTGAACTGCCTTACTGTCCCCCTGGTGCGGCGGGACCCTTCCTCGCGGCAGCCGCAGCCTACCTGTGGCTGGCGGCGCTCTCGGTCTCGGCCCCGGCTCCATCCGTCCCAGACCCTCCTCCCACTCCCTGGACACCGGTGTGGACCTGCCGCTGCCTCATCCAGCAGCCCTCTACCACCGCTGTCCCCCGCCATTCCTCCAGTCCTGAGGCCTCCCTCCATCGGCTTCCCGCCTCCCCAGTGCTGGACCTGAGCTGTCAGGGCTCCCTCTCCTGCCGCCCACCATATATGTCCGGGAGTCCTCCCCCTGCCTCCACTGTAGGCGGGCTGTGTGGCGCCCGAGGATCCAGGCTCCAGGAGGCTGTGGGCACCGGACTCTGGTGGCGGCTCTGTCTGGCCCCCACCCCGTCTCTCCTGCATATCCCCACAGTCCCAGTCAGGGGGATAGAATAAGTGCTGCCACAAGCCACAAGCTCTCTCCAGGAATAGCTGGGGCTGTCCATTCCTCCATTCTAAACTACCACTGACACCCCATGAAAAACTCACACCCTAAATAAAAAGGGGTAAGAAGAAAACCTGAAAACTACACAAAAAAAAAATCCAACAACTAAAAACTGAGAACAAAATGATACTGTGCACCGTGCCACTTTCCTTCACCTTCTGGGCGCTGCCCCCACCGTGATGCTGTAACCTGCCTTTGGGCGCTGGGTAGGAGGACTTCCTGCTAATGTTTTTTGCACCACACTAACTATCTCTGGTCTGGGCAGACCTAAATTGTACCCCCTGCTTATCCTCTGGTCACTACCTATGGGGCTCCCTCAGGGCCGGATTAACGACTACATGGGCCTGGGGCTGAAAATTTATAAGGGTCCATTGGAGTGAGCATGACCAGTGACACATGGGTGTGACCAGTGTTGTATTGGCAGTCAGTTACATGTGGGTCTATTAATCACACCTCACCCCTTCATGAAACTGTTCCCCTCTTTTTATCACACATAGCATACAGCACTGGTGTGCTACGTTGCATTAGGGTGAATGCCAGTAACTGCCACCAGATGCTATACATGTGTATGTGTGGGCCTTTTTTCTGATGCAGGCCTGGGGCTGTAGCCCCATCTGCCCCATTGTTAATCTGGCCCAGGGCTCCCTACACCTCCAACCCTGCTTTTCCCTGCAGCAATGCCTCGTGGCAGCAAGCAACGCTCCAAAGGCA
The DNA here is from genome assembly GCA_016617825.1 of Platyplectrum ornatum. Taxonomy (NCBI): domain Eukaryota; kingdom Metazoa; phylum Chordata; class Amphibia; order Anura; family Limnodynastidae; genus Platyplectrum; species Platyplectrum ornatum. The sequence continues at coordinate 69,850 of JABWIB010000045.1, read as the reverse complement.
TTCCCCAATATTACCCCAGTAAGTCATCTCAAGCCTCCAGAGGAGAAAGGGAAGACTTCACTCCCCGGATGACTCGGACTATGATCATGAGGATTCCTTCCCTGTTACTAGAAAGGACTTCTGTTCCCTCCTTAAGGAACTGAAAGACCTCTGGGCCTCTATCCACACGGAAGTGCAACATGCCCTGCACTCCATCCATTCCGAAGTGGCTGCAATTGGCACCCGCACCGACCATTTGGAAAGGAAGGTGGAGAAAGTGGTCGCTTACCACCGCTGATGACATTTCCCAGATCCGGAAGGGACTGCCCGAAATTCATGGCCGCCAGGAAGACACGGACAACCGTTCCCGATGTAACAACCTGCGCCTCAAAGGCGTGCCGGAAACGGTGGAACCCCTTCACCTGGCCCCCTACCAAGAGACTTTTGTCCCAACTGGCTCCTGACCTCCCAGAAGACCACCTCTTACTGGATAGGGCCCATCGCGCGTTAAAACCCAGGCCACCGGACTCGGCTCCACCCCGGGACGTCATCTTCCGCATGCACTACTTTTCGGCTAAGGAAGCCGTCCTGAACGAGGCCCATAAGGTTCCATTCTTCAGTTTGAAGGTTCTGAAATTTATATCTATAAAGACCTATCGCCCCTGACCCTGCCCAGACGGTGGGAAATGCGAGCTGTTACGGCTGTGCTTCGGAAGAAGGATGGGCTGTGGGGGGAGGGGGCCGTTGTTCTGTTCTGTTATGTTGTTTGCATATCTATGTGGTGGATTGTTTTGTTCTAGGTTTCTTACCCCGTGGCCTATTGTGCTTAGGAAGTTCCCCTAGCACCCCCCCCCCCTTACGCCAGTCTTGTCGTCCAGCTCCCTCCCTGTCCCTCTTTCCCTCTCCTGCACCTGGGTCTGCCCAACCCTCCTCCCCATGCTAATGCTTTCGCTATTGTCCTCCTACCCTACCTGCCCACACCCTCTATGGTGTGCCACCCACCCACCCCATCGAGCCTTAGGCTCCTTGCCGGTCCCCGCAACCTCTGGGTTGCCTCCTCTATCCCCTGTATAGCGGCACCTGAGGTCAATGTTTCTCGGACAGCTGACCTGCTCCCCCCTTTCTCCCAATGGTCGTCGCCTACCCCTCCACACTCTTGGTTGACCTACCTCTTCTCTCTCCTGCTGTTTTCTTTGGACCCGCTCTCTCTTCTACCACCCCCATGGCCTTGACTCTCCTCTCCCTCAATGTGAAGGGCCTTAATTCCCCTCAAAAGAGAACAAAATTATTCTCTACTCTGAAATCCCTCTGAGGTGACATAGTGTTCCTGCAGGAGACCCACTTTGCCCGCAGCTCCCACTCAGCTCTCCTGTCTCGTGCCTACCCGACAACTTATCATTCCTGCGCTGCTGCAACTAAGAAACGTGGGGTGGCTATACTGTTTGCCAGACACCTCACATTTGACCTGCTGAATATGTAAACGGATGGGGCAGGAAGATACCTTATTCTGGTGGGTAAGCTTAACAATCTCCTCTGTACTATTGTTAATGTCTATGCCCCCAACCTGAACCAAGACCTCTTCTTTCGGCACTTGGGCTCCTTTCTCTCTACAGTGTGGCAGGGTGAACTTATGGTAGCAGGGGACTTCAATGCCACACTTTCCCCTACGCTCGACAGGACTGCCCCTCCGGGAGGGGGATCCACTCACAGAGACCAACAACATGCTAAAGCCCTTAAAGCCCTTTTGAAGCTCCACCACCTGTATGAGTCCTGGAAAGTTGAAACTTCACAAATCATGCATACCACCCAGGACCTGGTCAGACCATGCCCCAATCACGGCTGAACTCACTGGCCTAGCATTGTGCCCCCCTAGGCACACCTGGCGGATCAACGACTCCCTCCTCCATGGCCCCCACACAGTCTCTTTCCTTTCTGCACTCTGACGGACTACTTTACTATTAACGATACTGACGACGTCTCCCCTATGACATTGTGGGATGCTCACAAGGCAGTATTGCGGGGCCATCTTATTGCTCAGGCTTCCAAAGCCAAGAGGGGATGGCTAGCGAAACTTACATCGCTTACGGACTCCCTACAACGTCTAGAGGCTCAACATAAGGCCTGTCCCTCCCCGGAACTGCTGCGCCAGCTTACCGCCACTCGGGGTGAANTGAACCTTGTCCTTTCCCACCAAGCTGCCGCCAAGCTTAAATGGCTTAACCAAACATTCTATGAAAAAGGAGACGAAGCTGATTCCCTCCTGGCTGCAAAGCTTCGTACTCGGATGTCTGCCCACAATATCGTGGCTGTTAGGCGTGTTGATAGGTCAATTACATATGACCCAGCCTCTATTAGAGCTCAGTTCCAGGACTACAACAAGGCCCTGTATAACCTTCCTGGACCCTTGCCCCCCCCCCTTACGCTGGACCACCAGCAGTCTTTGATTCGGGATTTCCTGGTCAAAGCTAAGCTCCCAAAATTACCCCCAGATACTGTTGCTAGCCTCTCAGCGCCTATCTCCCCTCTGGAAATCGAGCAGGTCATATCCTCCCAGCAGGCCGGGAAAGCTACGGGCCCAGATGGTTTTTCCGCAGCGTTTCCAAGACGTTTCGGCAAATCCTGTTTTCCTCCAGCTATATCGCCCATGGAGGGGCCTGGTCCCTAATTTCTCGCCTCCTCACGGTTACCATCGCCCCTGACCCTTGGACGTTCCTCATATGTCTCCCCATCTCTGACCTTGCCAAGCCCTCTCAACTGCTCGCTGGCCATATATTAGCAGCAGCTAGATGTTTAATAGCTAGAATGTGGAAATCCCCTGATTCTCCCCCTATCCCGGCCCTTCACAGCTCCATTTGGTATGTCGCTCACATGGAAAGTATCAGACGAGCGGCCTACCTCGGCGACTTCCTACCCCTGCCTCAACGCCTGCCTCCCACCATATACTCCTGCGCTGCCGTTAGCTGATGTTCACCGCACAGCAGCCGCTTTTGTGTTTGCCCTGCTGTTTCTGTACATGTTTTGCCTATTGCTATGTTAATTTTGCTGCATAATAAAACTAAAAGTAAAAAAAAAAAAAGAGCACATAAGGAAGCTTAAATAATGTGACTCAACCCAGGCAGATCCCATAAATTCTTTTTTTTTTTGCCATTTGTGGACATGAATCAAGTTTTTCTTTGGTCTCAGGCCTATTACCCAAATTTCTGGACATCAATGGACAACATTATGTTACACAATAACCCATGCAGCTTTTTGTTTCTGTTATATTCAGTGTTATTTTTGTGTTATAATCATTTTAAATAGTGCAATCCAAAGCTGGGTAAGCTTGATCATGTTGATTGATCTTTATTGGAAAACAATTGTGTTGCAATATGTGTGTCAGACTGAAACATATTTACATTTGCCATTTGCTTTGCAGAGTGAATGATCGTGTCTTTTGGATATAATGAATCATGCATGGATGTCACTTTTAACATTTCTGGAAAAGGATTCTGTTGCCAAATGTATGCTAAGAATGAAATAAGAAAACTCCTTACATATCATGATTTCAATTAAGTGGAAAGAAAAAATAGCTACAAATACATAGCAATGGCAAATGCTATGGCCAACATACTTTTTACCCTTAAGCCAATCAGTCTTTTATACAAAGAAAATGAATGTTTGGAAACTGAAATAATAATAATACAAGAAAACTATACTTTTTCTGAAAATGACTATAAGAAAAAAGTTAATTGTTATCATGAGTGAACCCAAAGTGCCTGCAATTTTAGCTCTTGGATACCTATGTAAGCATGGCACCTAGCAAACGGGAACAAGACAAGTGTGTGTAATTAGGAGTGTTATTTTGAGTTTTTTTTTTAATTCAGCAAAAAGAAACAAAATAGAGATATATCCCAACGAAGTATGAGTATATTGCACACAAGACTATTGGAGGAGAAACGCAGCAGAAAAAAGCATACCAGGACCAGGTCAAGAAATAACCTAATGATTCTCAAAAAGGGGCTGGGTGGTGAGGGTAAAAAGGAGTGAACAGATGAACCATGTAAGGGAATTGGGCTGCCAGAGAAACATTAGGAGTGGGTAGGACACCAACATAGTATGGGGAGTCAAGACAAATGGCCCACACCTTATGGAAGGCAGGGATAGCTTTCCTGGCTGTACACACATATTTTTCATGCTCAACCACATAATTCACTAGAATGGTGCGGCAATGTCTGGTTCCCGGCTGGGACTGGATTTACGATTTGGTAGAGGAGGCTCGTCCCAGACTTCATCACCTACGCCTGCAGACGAACTTTCGTCCAGACCGCAGACATAGGCGTAGTCATCTTCCTCCTCTTCCCAGTTCTCGTGGCTCGGGAGTACCATTCTTCGTCCCTGGCCCACGCCTTTCTCTGTGCCTCTCTCTCAGCGTTTTTAGCCAGCTATTTAGCTTGGTGGCGAGCCGCACACACTCTTCCCTTCTTCCTGTTCGGGACCCTGGGTGGCTTTCTCCACACATTGCGAGGCCATGGCACTGCATCAATTGGCTTCTCAAACCAACTGTCATCTGTGAAGGGTGGCTCACTCTGGGTGGCTTCCTCAGCTAGAGACATGGGGCTATACGGGCGTACAGTAAGAACCGGCTGTCCCGTGGGCATGTCATATGCCTTCCCCAACTCCTGGTATTGGGCAGCGCTCCATGGGGACACGAAATGGGCCCCCTCTGGATCTTCTTCAGGCTTCTTGCTTTGATTGGTCAATTCCGCACAGTCAAAGAGTGGCGCCACCTCTTCTTTGGTCAAGGTTGCTGCCGACTCCATGATGTTTTCCACTGTACTGCTCTCTCTCCAATAAGTTGTTTCCACTCCAAAACTCAACCAAACTCCTGTTGTGCACTTAGACACTTTTATACCCATGACATCAGACATGGCCAGCCTATGACACAAGACTAGGCCAGTGGAACACGCGTAATATACAGACAGGCAGGTGCCAGATCTTGCACCTGCTGGCTAGTTAGCCAATAGTACACACAGGGGCTGATCCTGAGTAGTGCATTGCGCATGGTTTGGCATGCTATTTTTTTTCGACCTGCGCATGCGCGCACAAAGCTGAATCGTATGTTAGTGATGTAGCGTCTCTGTGCCTCAGCACCTCTGTATTTTTGCACACCGAATAATTGGCGTGCCAGGAGATTTTAATGAGAATTTGCGGCGTGGCTGGCAGCCCGCCATCAATAACACATGGCTCTGACCAGCTCTGCTCATGCAGACTTGGACCCCATCTATGTCTCAGGAATGAATCAGGATAATAAAAATATTTCTCTCTATCTCTCTATCAATGGTTCTGGTTTAACTAATTTAACCTAGCAGTATGCATAATTGTAAGTTCTAAACATTACGTTATTGATTTTCCTGTGATGTTGTTGGACCCTCCTCTGTTAGCTATTTGCAGAAGTCTTAGCGCAATAAGTCTTTTTTTATTTTTTTCTTATTTCTATGTTTTTCATTTCCATCAAGTATTTGGAAGTCACAATCAATCTAAATTGTATTGAATAGATTTGGAAACAGTGGGATAGCTTTTATTCTGAAGTTCTAAAATAACAGGTGAATAGGTAAAGAACAAATTATCAAAGGCACCAAACATGACCCCACTTGGAAGCAGCATGTTCACAGATCCCTGGTGATAAGATTACTTTGTCAGTGGAGCCTTAAATAGTGTTCTCTATGATTAGACTGTCTTCTGCATTGCAGGGCAGAGGACATACGTTCTTATTTAAACCTATGGTGCAGTTAATGTGCATTGATTCAGTAGAAAGAAAGTGAAAGGGAAAGATAGATCACCTGTCATGTAACTTCACAGTCACTTCAGAGAGATTTAACCACAGCTTTTTCAGCTTAAAGGAAAAGCATATATCATATTTCTCTGTTCATTAGGCACTGCTAAAAGTCTTCTACTCTTTAGTCACTTTTACATTTTCATGCAAAATACTGGAGCTAATGTATTTGACATATAGATTGTGGGGTAGAATCATAACATATTTAGACCTGAGTACAGTACAAATGCAATCAAAGATAAGAATTCTTTTGTAATGACAGCAAAGGGCTCTATTTCTGGGATGCCAGCTTTTGCTCTCTCCCTCCCTGGCTCCAAGGAGATTTGCTGACTCTCCTGGGATACCGGGGGAATTGTGTGAGTGTCTGGGAGAGTTGGCCACCCTGCACTATTTACACTGCATGGATCGCCATGGAAAACTACAGTTTTCATGTCGATTCATTCACATCCTGTACCCCACTGCCGGCCTGCATCTTCTCATAATATTTACTAACTCCTGGGGGGGAATTCACTAAATGACGATTTACAGAAATCGTCAGTGGCTGAC
>JABWIB010000045.1:16061-46400 GCA_016617825.1 Platyplectrum ornatum | reverse complement strand
GATATGGCCTCCAAAACTGAACACAGTATTCTAGGTGAGGCCGCACCAGTGCCCTATAGAGAGGCATTACTACTTCCCTCTTTCTACTACTAATTCCTCTCCCTATGCAACCAAGCACCTGACTTGCTTTTCTCATTGCTTTGTTACATTGCCCAGTTACCTTTATATCACATGAAATGGTGACCCCTAAATCCCTTTCCTCTTCAGTGTTTTGTAATGTAATGCCATTAATGGTGTATTGAGAATTAAGGTTATTGTGTCCTAAGTGCATGGTTTTTGCATTTTTTGGCATTAAACTGTAGTTGCCACGCTCTTGACCATTCCTCTAGTCTACCTATATCATCTACCATTGTTTTCACCCCTCCTGGTGTGTCTACTCTGTTACATATCTTTGTGTCATCAGCAAAAAGGCATATTTGGGACATTAAAGCTGATGTAGCACTCCCCTGAATGTGAGGTCTGTACCACTGCAGGCCTCACCAAGCCCCGTGTTCACCTTCTTCCCCACTCTTACCCCAGTGTGGAGTTCTGGCTTCCACACTGTGGTGGAGACTTCCTACACCTCAGTGACCTATGTTTGGCCACATTGCTGGTTTCTCACAGAGATGCAAGATTTGTTTCCCTCCTGACCACCATGGGAAAACGGCAATATTGCACAATTAGACCACAGACACCGAATTGGCCCTAGAGTCCGCTAAATGTTCACTTTGTATTTGGCTCGAAACTCTATCAATCAGGGATCTTCTGGTGTTAAGTCTGTTTCTTTGCATGGGTTCCTATATCCAGTTGCTCCCTCTGCACACCAAACAACCCCTACTTGATTATTTTTAAACCACCACCTGGGGTTACCAACAGCTCCCGAGTAATAATATACTTATCCCCATTACTGGCTCCATAATTTCTTCCCCCCTCTCTACCTAATTTTCTATACTCCATATTTTATCACTACACAACAGTTTTAGCCTTTGTATCTTGTATCTAGAGGTGTAGTAGTGTGATACACTTGTTGTAAATACAAAATAAGAAATAGTAATAATATAGGACCTGATCAAGAACCCAGGCAGACTTTATCTTGCACAAACTACATTATTTACACTATTTACGTACAGTGCAGGAGGGGGTATGCGCGGGCAGGGGCGATATTTAAATAGTACAGTAAGGGCAAAATGAGCACACAGAACATATAGTTAAACAATTCCAGCATTCGGTTCTCTGATTGGTAGATATGACTGTTTATTTTGCACAATATACATTATTTCCTGTCTACTTTAATATAGTATTTTCATCCTACAATAATTTCCCATCCACCTAGCAATTTATTTAGCATATGTTGATTATATTCTTATGAAACGTACAGTAGTTAAGAGAATCTTGGCTAAATGATATGAATTTAATAACAGCTGACAGATGACCCACACTAATTTAAAACATGCTTTGCATTAACATTTTATAGTTTCTTCTACTTGGCAAAGACAACGAACAGTATTATATGTTGACTAATACAATCTTTGCTCATGGCTGATACTTGTGGAATAGCAATATACCTCATTGGGTTGAGTGATGTACAGATGTTTTAGTATGATCTGTTTTCCAATGCAATTTCTAAGGAAGTCAAAGTACAGTTTTTTGCTTAATATGTAGCTGGTAATACGCATAATTACTTGCTGTAATCACAGTGATAATCAGCTCTTCAGTTTCTCTCTTCTAATTATAGCAGCTTTTTCTTCCTCTGAGGCCTAAACATGAAATAAGACTTGGCATAATATCCTACTGTATACACTTATACTAAAATTCATTTATTCGCCTTGTATGTGATTAACTACCAAAATGCAGATTTTGACACAGTAGAGCATATGGGACTTACCACTGCACCATGCTCACAAAACTGTAAAATAAACTATATCAGTGGTCGAGGTGGAAATTTAGAAGTGCCGGTATGGTCATTTAGAAGTGCCAGTATGGAAACCCAAAATATAATAGAAGTCAATGGAGATTTAAAGTTTTTCTATTACATCAGTGAGAGAAGTGCCGGTATGGCATACCCCCGTATACCCCCCCACTTCGAGCCCTGAACTATATAAATGAACTATAAATAAACCAATAAACTTAACCAATGACAATTCCCAGGGCCTTCTCTTTATCTCTAGGGGATCCAGTCTATGGCGTGCACACTCCATAGTAGAGGTATGTAGTGTGAAAATGCCCAATATTTGACGGGTGGTGCTACCGTGTTTCCCGGATAATAAGACCTACCTTGAAAATAAGCCCTACCCCAATTTTTGCAAAACAGTCCAAAATAAGCCCTACCCCGAAAATAAGCCCTACCTCAAAAATAAGCCCTAGTGAATTCCCTGGAACTTGGGGGGCATAATGGGTATAAAAGCAGGACTGGGGGGCATGATGGGGATAAAAGCAGGACTGGGGGGCATGATGGGGATAAAAGCAGGATCTGTCAATGTTAATTAAAATAAGACCTATCTGAAAATAAGCCCTATGGTGTTTTTTTGGACCAAAAAAATTATAAGACAGTGTCTTATTATCGGGGAAACATGGTACCCCCAGAACCTGTATAACAACATCACAGGGAAGAAAGATAGGAAAAAGTGGTTCTGACGTGGAAAAGTGGCATAACCCCAACATGAAGCTGTGACCATCAGGAATAGAACTCTTACCCTCTTTTACCACCAAATTTAAGAATTCCCTGGTCACCTTTCCAAGGCATTTAGTCCATGATTTACTGAATAGAAGTGAGAACTGATGTCACAGGTATGTCCATTGAAAAATGATGATGGCAATATATATATATATATATATATATATATATATATATATATATATATATATATATATATATATCCCCCTGAGTAGGTATCTCATTGTCCATAGTCCATATTAATATTGCTTGTTTTTCTATGGTTCTTGCAACACCAAACATGCATGGCTTATGTTTATTTAATAAGGTGTCAGGAGGTCACTGGATCATAGAGATTATAGGCTGTTCCTGATGAGGTGGAGTTTTAAATCCTACATGTTCTACATGGTTCCACTGTCTATCTTCTGGAAAATGATAAAGTTCAGGGAGGATGAATTTTTAGAAATATTATTTTTCTTTGATCTCAGCCAGATAAAACTTATATGTCCTTTTAGGTTAGACCAAAAGTGATATATGGCAGGGTACCCAGCTTAACTCTGTTATAATGATTGCTGAACAGCAGAATGGGTGTTGATGAATTATGGAATAGTATTGATGTTAGTGTTTTAGAACTATAAGGCAGGCCTCGCAATAGAAAACACAAGTTTGAGTAGGCCACAATGTAGATAATTTAAGAATATACCACAAATGATTAATATTAAAATCTACCACCATTTGGCATGAGATTTTTAAGGACTTCATGGACAACTGCCAGGACAAAGTGTATGTTCCATGCTTAGCCAGTGTGCTTTGTTTTGCAGCTTGATATTAAACTTGTTGCTTCACATTTTGTTCTGGTTGTTGAGTTGTGAGAAAATGCCTGCAGGCATGGTTATCACAGCTCTGGTCTCCGTCTTATAAATTTAAGCATTGGGCACAGACAGAACAGTAATAATATCTATATAGAGCTATAAATATATAGTAACTATGTCAAAAGAGAACACCTATTCCTCTATTACAATTACTATTGCTACCTCAAATTGAAAAAAAAGGATCTATAATCATAAGTGAGGTAATATGACCTATAAGCAAACTCATACAAAGGATGACAGAGAAGGTTATGTTGAAAAAATGAAGAAGACTAAGAAGGTTATCAGGGTAGCAAGGCACAAGTTGTGCAAAATCTTGCCCGCTCAGTATAGAACGGGGAGAAAAGCTTTTCTAGTTTTTGTACCGTATATAAATGAAAAAAGAAAATGAGAAAGCAATGAGAAAGGCGAGTCAGATGCTTGGTTACATAGGGAGAGGAATTAGTAGCAGAAAGAGGGAAGTAGTAATGCCTCTCTATGGGGCACTGGTGCGGCCTCACCTAGAATACTGTGTTCAGTTCTGGAGGCCATATCTCCAGAAGGACATAAATACATTAGAGAAAGTGCAAAGAAGAGCCACCAAAATGGTACATGGTATGACCAACAAAAACTATACAGAAAGACTAGAGCAACTAAATATGTACAGCTTGGAGCAGAGAAGAGAGAGGGGTGATATGATAGCAGCTTTCAAACATATCTAGGGATGTCACCAGGTGGAGGAGGGTGGCATTTTTCTGAGAAAGAGGTGTAGTAGAACGCGAGGACTGGAGTGTGGTAGGTTCAGAAAAAAGAAAGAATTACGACACTGAAAGGGTAGTTGACAACACTTTCTATGCTTCTTTGTAATATACTTTCCATTTATTTTCAAAGTGTAATTTTTGCTCAAGAACATTTAATTATTCAGAAAAACCATAAAAATGTATTTAATAACGATATTACTAAATACTAGAACTACAAGAAGTTTTCAGAAGACTGATGTGATCTTTTGCCATTGGCAGTTTGTGGGCAATGGCTCCCAGACCTGATCCTCCATTATTTAATGTATTGTGAACTTTAAAAGTTAAACTGACATTCCTCAAAGAGATTTTCTAATTAACTACATTATTTTATATAACAATTCAGTATAAAGTGGGTACACACTTGGGCATCCAATCTTACTAATCTGGTCAGGAAAAAACTTTTTTGAACCTACTTAAAAATAAAAACATCTGACTGTCTATAAACCACCTGACCGTTCCATGAATGGCGTTTACCCAAAAACTTGTAGACTCTTTCAATTTTATATTAAAATGTGTCTTTTTCATATTAAGAAATCGTGCTTCAGTTTATTATCCCCCCATACTGTTAGGTCATAAAAAAAAATACAGGAGCTGATGATCCGGAGCTGTGCATTTGGCTGTTTTCCATACGGATGCACAATCTGAATAGCTATGTGCTGTATTCAAATGATAGTAGGGGAGATTTCTCATTTAATAGTTGCATAAGCAGGGGATACTGCCTGCACTGGCTGCCCACCATACGCCTTAAACACCTCAGGCATAAAGTAAAGTCATAGGCGCTGTTTTTTAAGTTAGTCATAAAACTATGTCATTTTAGTTTTAATAAGTGTTATTGCTTTAAATAAGTGTTATGTGGAGTTTTTTTCCTTGCAAAATACTAATGTTGTACTAAGGCTTTCCTTTTTACCTGTGTTATTTCCAAAGGTTTCATGTCTCTGTTAAAACATGCTCCTCTGAATAAGACAATCCACTTTGGATCCGGTCCGTAATGCAAAATGAATAAATTTTCCTTATGACATTAACGTAATAAAAATGTAATCAGTTAAAAATACAACCCAGAAAATTTACCATGGTTTTGACATGCAATAAACACATCTAATAGCTGTCTTCAAATAATGTGCTCTTGGAAACAAGCCAAAACAATTAAGATTCCTTTTAGATGTTTAGAATAGTTCTCAACATTCCAGAGTTTTTCAGAATGGACTATTTGTCATACAATTCAGTTTAAATTATAATACATTTAAACTATTTAAATAACTTTGGTAATAACTTATCATTATTAGTGATATTACTTACAAGCAGTAACAACTAGTATGCATTCTCTCTTTTCTATGTTGGGCAGCACTGATGCCTCACAGCGCTAAGGTTGTAAATTCAAAGAACATACAAAATATACACAGATAGGACCTTGTATGTTCTCCCTGTGTATGTGTGGGTGCTCTAGTTCCCTCCCACACCACAAAAACATACCAGTAGGTTAATTGAGAGCTGACTAAATTGTCCCTAGTCTATGTGTAATTGCCCCTATGCATCAAATCCCCAATCTTTAGAATGTAAGCTTGCGGGCAGGACCCCTCTTCCCCACCCATCTATCTATGTTCCCCATTTAAACACTACGTAGCCCTAATAAATAATATAATAGTATTAAGATAAACTGAAAAAAAAAATATATTATTATACATCTCTGTGAAAACATTTTGCACGTATCACAGTGAATGTGTGTTATTAATAGATAATGTGCATTTAATGCAACTAATTATGTTTTATTCACAGGAAGCTCTAAAATGTGTTAGAACAGATGTGGACCTACTGCCGGTGCACGGCAGTAGGTCCATGTGGTTTTAGGGTCTCATGTGGCTACTGGGGCTGCAGATGTCCCCCTGGGAGTGCAGGGATCCTGTCCCTATAACAATTTTCTCAGAGATTGCTGTCATGTATTTGGCAGCTGATCATCTGAGACTGTGTGAGGGGGCAGGCGTGTGCTGCTGGCTGAAAATCCACCCAGATTTGGAGCCAGCCAATCACTGGCCGAGGTGGCTATTTAATTTTTTTTTCCTGTACTGGCTGAGCTGTGAACTGACCATGCGTGCATTGTGTGACTAGTGTGTGTATTGTGTGAATGCAGTGTGTAATGTGTGAATTGTGTGTGTATTCTGTTAATGCAGTGTGTATTGTGTGAATGCAGTGTGTATTGTGTGAATGGAGTGTGCGACCATGCCGGCCATGTCATCAGGTGGGCGGTCATTGCTTATGTGGGGGGTAATTTTCCTAATTCAATATTTAAGGTGGTCTTCTGGGTACTGCATGAGTCTGTGGATTAAAATTGTCAATTCTGGGGACTCTATAAACTGTGAGCATGTCTAGTGACTTCCGTTTATATTGATTTATAGATGGGCATTTGCAATATATACCCCATAGCGCTGATATATAGACTGTGACATTTTTCCACAGATTTCTGATTGCTTGTTAATATGATGTTATAGAAGATGATTATGATTAATCTGGCCACACATTATATTAATCTACTTATTAAATGCCAAATAAATGCTAAGACACGATTATCTGATCAATACGTATTCCGAATCAATTGTGCCCCAGCATTTATTTTTTAATCAGTGCTATATATATTAAAAAAAGCATACTCACCGGAGCCGCAGGCATCCCACACCGGTGAGGTGAGTATAGTGAAGAGGAAGTTGTTTTATGATTCAGAAAAGAACTTCCTCTTCCCTCTGCTGAAGCCTGTACCAGTGCTTGGGTATGTACCAGAGGGAATAATTTTCTCCACTTCAACAGAAGGAAGACAGCTGGTCAGCACATACTAGAACAATGATTGTTCTAGCGAATGGTGCCGATAACAGGGAGGTTTTAACCATGAAAATATGGAAGTAGCCTCAAACATTCCATATGGACAACTATTTTCTTACATACTTGGCAGCTACCATAATAGATATCTTGTAAAATATAAGTATAAGTATGTTGCTGGTTGGAAAATTTTGGAAACTTTTGGAAATACCTACCTGAAACTTTGTAGTGTCTTATTTTTTATATTTTCGATATTTTTTTTATTTTTTTTTTTGCATGTCACTGATAAAAGAAACAAACGGTCTCTGAAACGTTGGAGTAAAAAGATATGTCTTTGATCTGAATAAACAATATTGTTTACATCTGATAGTCCGAGAGTGCCTCTGCTTACATAGGGCTAGCAAAATGGAGTGCGATTTCTTACAACTCCATTTCGAAGACAATATACAAACGCAACGTTTTCCACAGTGTGGCCCTTTGAAGGGAAGGGGAGCCTAAAAATTATTTTTGCATCTGGGCCCACAACCATCTAGTTCCACCTCTGTGTTGGAATGTTAAATCAATTAATCATATTTAGATGGATTTAATAAACTGCAAGAAAGGAAAAGTAGACATGTGGCTCATCAATCAGATACTAGCCGACACTCTCTAGTATTTAATAGAAAAGTGTCAGAATCTTGTTGGTTGCTATGGGCAACATCTCCAATTATCCACAGTTTAGTAAATCTAGCCCTTTGTGTAGCTTGTGCTTGACCGTCTAATGATTCTAGTAGTAGTAGCCTTGCTGGAAGATCAACCCAAATATTGAGCAGTGTGCACAATCTTTTATGATTTTTGTGACTATCATGCTGTTTTGTCATGAGTCAGGAAATTTATAAAAGTGTGTACCCAGCTTAACTCTTGTAACCTAGTCTAGAAGAGAATGAATAGCCTGGGTTCCTTCTGAAAAGCTCTTAAAAGAATGGTGAAAAGGCTATGACAGGCTGAGCTGGTGACTGTAGAACAGTGTCACAGTGTCAGTGCTGTTCCATCACAACCACGGTTGATGTGCAGAAAAAGCTGCACTGTATGAAAAAGAAATCAACGTTTCGTTGCCATTATTATTGCTGGACATTTACCTGAATATACTGGTAAATGTTAAATATTTTTTAACTGATTATTATTCCACATCCATTACATTAGGGGTGCAGTAAGCTGTAACGGTTTCCGGGTGTTGAGAATCTCACACATCTGCATATCACCCACACTATCGCCCCATGTAATCCCCGCCCAACCCCCAATTCTACCCAAACCCTGAGCAGCCCATCCACAGCCAATCTGTTTTATCCCCTAATTGGGACAACTACAGTGCAGTGAAAAAGTGGTGCTGTGAATTTTAATTTGGAAGTCAGTCATGCATAGATTTGCAAGAAGCGGAAGGCCTGTGCCACAAAATTTACGACCTTCTCATGGCCGACCGTCGATTGACCACTCGACATTTAGAAAAAGTTACTGGCATCTCATCAAGTCATAGTAACCAAAAATTCATGCTGCGAAAACAAGACAATGGGCCAGATTCAAATCTTTAGGCACTCATGACTTACTCAAGAGTGGGTAAAACCATGAAACCATGTTGAATTGCAGGGGGCGTGTGCTAGGAAACATCATGTCTTACCTGTAATACTGATTGTAATTAATTTAATTTGCCTCCCCTGCAATTCCACATGGTTTTGCCCACTCTTGAAAAATCTTTTTATTGGAACAATTTATCTTACCGTGTGTACCTAGCTTAAGTCATGGATTCTTAAAGATTTCAAACTGGCCCTTATTCAATGGACCTAGGTCCTATCAACTTCTTCCTCTTTCTAAAGGTCAAGGAACATATTTGTGGGAAGACTTTTGCTGATGATAATGATGCTGTAAATGATGATTGCAGTAAATAACTGGTTTGAAAACTAGTCACCAGACTTTTTACTGAATGGAATCAGGAGGTTGGAGAAGTAATAGGGGAAATGTATTTAATGACAGCTTTGTTAAAAATTAAATACCCTTTGAAC
The DNA here is from genome assembly GCA_016617825.1 of Platyplectrum ornatum. Taxonomy (NCBI): domain Eukaryota; kingdom Metazoa; phylum Chordata; class Amphibia; order Anura; family Limnodynastidae; genus Platyplectrum; species Platyplectrum ornatum. The sequence goes on along the minus strand of JABWIB010000045.1, from coordinate 37,279 downwards.
TTTTCTCAATTATTCATGATCAGGACCAAACTTTTGGATTCACCCTCGTACATAAACAAACAAGTAATATATATTAAATGGCAAATATGTCACCTACAATCTCCATGACTGTTCAAAAGAAATTTTGTATGTTATCAGAGCAATTTTTATAAATCCGCTCTCAAATCGCATAGAAATGTCACAAGCTCATTTTTGCAATATGAACAAGCAAGATAATATAAGATAATATATGGTAATGTTATAATAAGTCATGCACTTCAAATAATTCATTTAATCTTGGCAAGAGCTCAAAACAACACAGCTTTTTCTAACTTATGAAGATTGATAGACTTTGTCCATGTGATGTTTATCTTTTATATTTGGAATACTTCTAACATGGTGAACATGAGTGCAATGTTTAGTGTTTTAAATAAATATATTTACAGTGTAGCTTGCACATAAAACAAAAATAATTATTTAATTCGATCTTACCAAAACTAAAAGTTAAAGACATGAAAGCTTTCTGTTTTAGCGAAATGTTCACTTTTCCTAATCATTCAAGCATTTCTCTTTCAATAATGCAGAATTATCCTAATGGAACAAAAAAACTATGTGACTTTAAGGAGATCAGATCATGCTAGTTGCCAACAGATACATTATTTATTATATTTATTATTTATTACCAGGTTTATATATAGTGCCATCATATTACATAGCGCTTGTATCCGACAGAATTGGTGAGGAAGGAGGCCCTTCCCGCAAGCTTACAGTCTATAGGAGAGATACATTGGGACAATTACAGATAGATTAGGGACAATTTAGTCAGTTGCAAATGAACCTACCGGTATGATTTTGAGGTGTGGGAAGAAACCGGAGCAGCCGGGGGAAATCCACACAGACACAGAATATACAACCTCCACAAAGATAAGGTCCTGTATGGGGAATTGAACTTAAAACCTTAGCACTGTAAGGCATCCGTGATACTTACTGAGCCATCTGTGCTGCCCTGCAACAAAGAAAACAGAGCATGTTTTTGGTTTACTTTCACACTGTCAGATGGGAAATGAACTGGATCCAGGACTTGCGGTATATTTGACCAACCTCTCAAGAAGATGACAGAGCCAGCAATGGAGAAAGCCATTTTGCATGATTAATAGGCAGGCATCCCTTGACTATAGGCTTTTATATAAGACTTATTTATATAAGACTAGTATATAGTATATATAGACTAGTATATAAAATATGTAATATATTTTTTAAAGACACACTGGCTACAAGTGACATGTATAGTGTTATGTATCTGTGGATATAGATAATTCTGCTATTCAGATATTTTAAAATTGGAAATGCAGTCATAAGATAATAATGACTATTCATTGTGAATTATTAACTACTTCACAAATGCTGTATGCTAAGCCTTAATGATAACGTGACAACTGTTGTACAAGTCAAGTGAAATGTGATTTTGAATTTAAACCTAGAAAAGCCTAGCTGAAGATGTTTTTCCAATCAATAGAATCAGTAAAGGAACGTTACATTTCTCAGATTCAGGCTCATTGTTTGCCAAGTGCAAGAAGCTTAATCTGTTCTCTTTAGAGCCTCTCTAATACTGCTTTTGACAGGAGGCAGATGAAAGAGCATTGGAAAGCAGTGATAGGGAAAATAATCTCTAAGATATCCTAATCTATCAATATATCTATGAACCAGATGAAAGAGAAAATGGTTTCACAAAAAAAAACAGAATTTCCAAAATTGTGTCTAAACTGATTATTATGTATATTACTTAGACAAGGTGGAGTCCACACTGCCGCATATGTACAATCCATTCTTTTATTTAGTTCATTCATGAGAACATGGGTGCAAGTGCAAGGGGGGAGGGGGGGGCTAGGTTCATAAGTTTGTGTGAGGAATTAGAGTGGTCTCTCATGCTCCTAACATAGTGCCAGTGTAAGCTAGGATCCAGTCTGGTGTGTACAATGTGTCCTAAATGTCTGGAAATGCAATTGCCATTTCTCTGTAATTAGTGTCTATTAGGTTGTACATTGTAATGCACCCAGTGATTGTGAAAAAGACAAAGCCATTGTAACTTTAGCCAGGCACTGTACCAAATCTGGATACTGCTAATCTGATGGTGCTAACAGTAATTTAATATATCACACATAATACCCTGCCCTGTGGAAGGAAAGAGGAAAGAAATGTCCAACTACCAGACTTACCAACAGGCCAACCTAGTGTCATAATAAACTACTGAGTTTACTGCGCAGAGATCTGCCTGGCTTCTTAAGGCAAGCATGCTAGCGATTCTACAGACAACTAACAAATACATATACAATGTGCTGATCCCCAGAATCCAGGGCCCTTTGTTTGTGCTCTCATTGTTACATCTTGTGCTCTCATGGGCTGAACAACTTCTTCAACCAGAGTATACCACGCGCATTGTCTAAGGGAAAAGTTGTTTTCTTGCCCCCACTCACCAGGGCCCAGAGATGTTCATTTCCTAGGGGTGGGGAAAATAACTATGAGCTGGACCCAACTTCATAGATCAGTGCCTTTGCCCTAACTGCTCCAGTGGGTGGGTTCATAACTGACTGGTACCCGCTACCAATGACCAATACAAGCAGATTGTTGCCCAATTTGCTATGTGTATGGTGTAACCCTTTTGTTCCCATATAGTATAGGGCAGGCATAAGCAACATGTTGTCAGACTACATGCTTTGTCAGGTATAAACTATGTATATGCAGTTAAAGCATGCTGGGACACAACTGGAGAGATGCAGATTGCTTCCCCTTGGTCTAGGGGGTAGGCAACACTGCTACTCAGGGACTTAATAACTCTTTAACATGTCCCTGGGAGATAAGATGAAGATGCCACTGCTATTCCTGATGTTGGTCTTTTTCTTGGCCTCCTGATGTCTTCATGTTGTCACATCGTACACTGTGCTCTTTTTCACTGCAGTGGCTTTTATGGTGCTAATCGGGGATGGAGTCAATGGATTGGTCTTTAGTCACTGCTCTAGCTTTGCCAGTAGCTATATCCACATGAGCAGAGCTGTCTTCTGACTGGTCCAATGTAAGTCCTCGGAGACTGACCAGTGTCCACTTGGGAAACTGAGGCGACACACCCGGAACACCATCCTTTGGTGCAAATAAGTGCTGCTCCAAAGCTTGGCAATTCACATTAAAATGGCTCACCAATTAAATTCTAAATATATCGGGGCTGATCCAGAGTTGCACTTATACCTTATTTTTAGGTGCAGGTGTAGACCTGAGCAAAACCATGTTGCAATGTGAGGGGTGAATGTGAACTTTAATTCTATTACATGAAAAGAAATAATTTTACTTTTGCACAAAGAACCCACAAGCTGCATAGCTTTATATTTGATTTGAAAATTAGAGTTAAACAAGGAAATTTTACCTTTTTTCCTATAATTTGGTTATCACAGCTTAAATTTGGCTCCCCTGCAGTTCAGTGTTTGGTTTTGCCCAGGTCTACATTTGCACCTGTTTTGCCCTTACTCCCAAACTCTGGATCAGCCCCATCGTGCTTACTCTTTACTACCTTTTTTAATTTTATTTCTCAAAAAATTTCCACAACTAACAATCCATCAATTATCCACCAGTGTATTAATGTCAGCATTAAAATACTTTTTCCTAAACATTTGAGCTCTTTCCCAAAACTTACAGAAAGGTTTCTATGAAGAAGTCATGTACAGTCTCACAATTACAGATAAAATTCCTCCACTCATCTCATGGAATAAAACTGTATAAAGGAAAGTTTGCATTAGTTAATAGTTATATTTTAAAAACAAATGTATCAAAGCAAATTCAGATTGAGCTAACACAATATGAGGTGTTATATATACTCCAATAGAAAAAAATGCTTTAGAAGGGAATATATGCAGATTGTCAAAAAACAAAATGCATTAAGTTATTAAACCTTCTTAGAATTCTAAAAACACGACTAGCAGCACCAAATTGTTAATTCAGTATAAGAAGCTAAGCAATGACTGTATAGAGCTAATTTGAAGCTACTCAGTAATGCATCAGTTTAGCTGGGAAAGTAACAGCAAAAAAGACAGCTGGTAAGCCATGAATGACATTGTTGTGGTATGTATGAATGCATTTGAAGGAACAGGATCTTTGAGACTTGACTACATAAATGCATGCAGTTCATGGAGTATATATCTACTTGTGGGTCTGGGCATTGGACTTGCACCAAGAGTGGGAATAACCATGATGAATTGCAGGGGAGGCAAATTTAATTAGTTGCAATCAGTATTACAGGTGAGAGATGATATTTCCAGCACAAGTTTAATAACAGTGTAACAGTAACGCTGGTCAGTATCTATGTGCAACATGCAACAATAAAGTATTCTCCCTGCATGCAAACACTGACATTCATTTTACCTCCCCTGCAATTCAACATGGTTTTGCCCACTCCTGAAAAATCTTTTAATTGGAACAATTTATGTTATAGTGTATGTCCAGCTTAAGTCATGAGTGCCTAAAGATCTGAATCTGGCCAATGACTCTTTTTAATTTGCTGAATTCAATGAGGCTCATGAGATTTAAACACCTAAGCTTGACAGGGACGTTCAGCTGGTATCCTATTTTATTTATTTATGTCCATGATTATGGGCCACAAATTACATACATGTATGCAAGATTTTATATCCCAACAGCAGCAAGGATATGTTCACAGATTCCAGTGTTTAATGAAAGAAATTAGGGCAGCTGATGGATCCGATCTCATAACAATCTAACACAAAAAAACAAAGACATCGGGGTATATTTACTAAGCAGTGAGATTGCAGTGAGATTGAAAAGTGGGGATGTTGCCCATAGGAACCAATCAGATTTGAGTTCTCCAGAGTGTAAAATGAAACTGAGAGCTTGAATGTGGTTGGTTGCTATGGGCAACTTCCCCACTTTCCAATCTCGCTGCAATTTCACCACAGTAAATATACCCCATCTTACTCATTTTGAACACAAACAAGACATTCAATTTGTTAATCTCGCCACAACACATTAAAGCTGTCTGCACCCTATTGTCTTAAAAGTAAATTAGCCATTGAGCCTTATTAGGTATATCATAGGTATTAGTTCTATATTAGGCGGCAGACATTCAGAGACATTAAGGTGAAATATTGTGAAGCCAAATTACACACATTGACAAACAATATTCTGACGGACTTAAGCCCCATCCAGCTTTCCTGAAAAATGAAAAATATATTGTATTTGAGGAAATATAACCAAATTTTCAGTTTCTTTATTTGGAATGTTAAGGATTAACTTAAAAATAATACAGAGCTATATACAACTACATCCCAATATTTCCTAAAGACTGGGAACCTTATTAGTTTCTGACAACAAAGTAACAACTTGCTGCCAATAGAATATTGTTCTTCAAATAATTTACAATCAGACGGAAATAAAACGTTAATATAAAATACATGAAAAAAAAGTATGGGTAAATAAAAATCAGCAAAAAAAACAAAACATAATTTCAAAAGGTTTTTTTTAATATTTTCCACTAGGTTTAAAGAGAATTTTTCTTTTCATTTTTATTCTTATTTATGTCTCACATTTAGTTAATGGCCAGAAATGCAAAGCAAAATAATTTTCTTTTCCCTTTTATATTAGAATATAGTGTTTTCTCAAACTCCATAATGTGGCTTTGAAGCTACCATTTGCTACAAATATATTAATATTTATAAGAAAGGCGAAGCACATTTAAAAGAGCAGAATCGTATTTTCTTTTCTGCTGAAAAATAAGGGTTTATTAAATATTGGTATAAATGGCCTAGTTTACTCAGAAACACTGACCTAATTGCACACTGAGAGGAAAACATTTTCTCCTTTTCAGTCCACTTCAGTTGCTAAAACTCCTTTACTGCCAGGAAGTTTTGTTGATCATTTACAAAGCTGGCAAGAGTTAAGCGAGGGGTATAAAAAGGAATACAATATAAAGCAAAAACACTGAAAACATCTCTTTTTTTCTATATTTAGTATTAAATTGCACATCTAGCCATGTCAGATGTTATAAAATGTTTCTACAGAACAAAAGCCTTCATCTTGTGCTGATTGATAGTTACTAGTGGCACAAAATGTCAGCCTTATACTTGGAGACACATTTCTGTCCTTTTAATTAACAACTCTAATGGGGTTTTTTGTAACTAAACAAAAGAGCTAAGACCAAGGGGAATGCATGTTGTGTTTTTATCCAAAATGTTTCATTTTTGGCATTTGTTACTGGTTATTTCTATACCATGCATATTTAATAACAGTGAAACCACCATTACAAACATTTTCACCACATACTTGCTGTGATTTACGGAAATTTTAAATTACTTGCTGTAATTTTTTCATATTTGTAGAGAGAATAGACATTCAGGCCTAAATTTACTAAGCGGTAAGATTGCAGTGAGATTGAAAAGTGGGGATGTTGCTCATAGCAACCAATCAGATTCAAGCTCACATTCTCCAGTATGCAAAATGAAACAGAGAGTTTGGATCTGATTTCTATGGGCAACATCCCCTCTTTTTAATCTCACTGCAATCTCACCGCTTAGAAAATTTAGGCCTCAGACTTTACTTTTTTCCAGTTTCATGGGCTATATCTAAACCTTTCAACCGATCAGCCTGGAGGGAGGGCTTAGAATAGGATGTTTTTTAAACTCCCTCCAAGGGAGAAATTTACTAATTTGAAGAACTAGGAAATGGGGATGTTGCCCATAGCAACCAATCAAATTCAAACTCTTTTATTTTACATACTGGAGAATGTGAGTTCAAATCTGATTGATTGGTTGCTATGTTTGCCTTTTTCGTTTTAGGTGACTGGAAGGCAGCACAGGTTTTTAGCGCAGTGTTTTAGCAAGAATTTGTACCAACAACCTGTAATGCTGATTTGGTTGTGAAAGTTGCATAGGTGAAACTGGGTTTTAAGTGCTGACTGTCACAACATGGCTGAAGCTGTTCAGTGAAGGAGCCTAAGCCTACCAGATATTGCTAATGAATTTCAATTTCTTGTCACCCTCAGCTGTCTGAATTAAGGCAATGTGATGGTATCTAGATTTAAATGGGGAGCCCCTTAAAGCTGTGTCCTAGGCTACAGTTTATTAGCGAAGAATCAAATGTCAGAGAACTGTAAAATTCTATACTTATATTTCCAGAATATGTAGGTATTGCGCTTGCAAAATGAGTGAAATGTTAAAAAGGTTACTCAAGCTGCAAGAAAGATATTGTTAAAATAATTTTGTCAGTTTATTCTCTATATCAAATGCCCAGTAACTTCTGATTTGGTTTAAGTGAAAGAAAAGCTATTGAGACCATATGAGAGTTCTGACATAGCAGTGCACTTGGTGAAGGTTATGCCTTCAATTCCAAACGTGCCGTTCTTAAATAATCACTTATAAGATAAGCCAACCAGAAGTAGGCAATCATTTCTGCTTCTAAGTATTCCTTATGAATGTCACAAAATCATTTTGTGTCAAATCTTACAGATGTCAAGTTTAGTTATTGTGTCTAATGATTATGTTCCTCTCATATAGAAAGTGGTTTGTCAGGATGGAATGAAAGTCAGTGTTTAAAACAAAAAATTCAGTCTATCCAATTTCCTGCCCCCTATTCACAGTATAGATGTCGGTTTTATTATTTGTTGCAACTTTAAATGACTAAAAGAGAAGAAAAGAAAGTCTTTTAATGGGTGCACACAGGTATCCTGAGAGTTCCCCTTTTATACTAATATAAACCTTAAAATATAATATTTATTTGGACTGCATTAAAATGTATCTTGGTCACATGACAGAAGCAGCGAAATATATATAAAAAACTTAAACAGTAGAAAGTGAGAGAAAAAGTACTAATAGTGATTTAAAAATTAGGCTGCAGGAAGTCTCATAACATATTACCCTATAATGATGGGGCTCTAATCATTATGGGCTCATGTANCACTAAGTCTCATCAATTTATTGAGTGGGTATCATAGGGTTGTATATTCAACATCCCTATTGTGCCTTTATATTAGCGGCTATCTAAAATTAATTCATCATAGTGTATCACTTTAATATCCATTTCCCGCTGCTCAGATTAATCAAATAGGTCACCAATAGGACTTCCCTATTAACCCACAGCCCCCCTTATTATATCACTANTAAAAGGGTAGGAGACCCCTGCAGCGAATCGCTACGCGCGTTTCGCTTATTTAGCTTCCACAGGCATCAAGTCAAAGTCGCATGTCGTCGCATATTTATACACGTCAGTGGCCAATCGGCTTCCTGTACACCATCACATGTCCTCCCCCGTCAGTCGCNGTGGTGGGAGCTTNGTTCTATCTCGGGCTCCTTCGGTTATTTCCGGANCTACTTCATTCATTATGAGCTACTGACATCTCGGCTCTCTTCGTGTGTGCTCGGGTGTGACGTCACCCTCCCCTCGATTCTCAATCTCTCTCGTATCTCTGGGCAAGTTTGACTGTCCTCCTTACAAGGATTGTAATGGGCTAGTAGTGAGTAACATAAGTACAACTTTAAATGACTGATGCTTGCTAATTTCTTCGTGACCAGAAATACAAATACAGTACAGGGTTATACATTTCGGATCAGCATACACAGGGGCTGGTCTAGAGTGTTGCGTACATCTGTTGACTTGGTATATTTAGTGATTTTCAAATGCCCATAAAATTAACACTAGTTTAAGACATGTTTAAATTAGGCACCTGGTTGTGTATGACCAAAATGGTGTTCTGAGATTGTGATAAATAGATTAAGGACAGATTAGGAGAGTGGATTTACTTGTGTCTGAGTAATAGAAAGTCATAGAAAGGGAACTAGACTCCAGCTCATGGTATTCGGCGCCACTCCTCCATACCTCACTACAATTTGGGGGCCACAACGATCACTGGTAATTTTAACTTTTAATTAACTTTAACCAAAAAAAAAATCAATTCCTACCAGTTTGTAGGCGGGCAGTACAGTGGGACAGTTACCCCACACACACACAGGTATACATACACTTACAAATACCTAATGACATACCTTTATACACACACACACACACACACATATATATATATATATATATATATATATATATATATATATATATATATACTGTATATATCTATATATATACAGACACATAATTACATATATTCACATAAACTGACATACAAAACAGTAAAAACACTGGAAACAATAAAAAATAAATAAAATTTACCACAGTCTTAGTTATTGTATGTTTTGAGGTCTATGGAGAAAACAAATATATTCAAAAACCTCATATAACCCACGAGATGAAAGGTGGTGTTGCTGTTGAAATGTCTGTAGGGTGTTAAAACATGATGACATTTAAATAGCAGCCACTAATCAAACAAGTCAGAGTAGCTCATCATCATAAGTCCTGTTTGCATTAGACCTTTTTGACAAATGAAAACTCGTTAGAAGCCTATAATTCAGGATACTGTCCAGAGCTGTTCATGTAAAAGATAGATTTTTTTAATTTAAATTACAGAGTAAATCTCTAAATCTGATTCTTGTAGCAAAACAGAAAAACCACAGTCAACTGTTCCTAGTTTCCATTCCTCTATAAATTATATTATCGTTATCATCATTATTTTTGCTATACATTGGTTGTAGAAGTTCTGCTTTAGAAATAAAGAAATAGGAACTTAAGACAGAAAACTAGAAATTGGCTTTTGAACTACAATATTTGTAGTAAAACTCCTTCTCTACATTCAGGATGCCTTGAGAGTGTCCTGAAATATGTGCCGCATACAAGTTATGGTCCAAATCAATAATATCCAAAAACTTCATAGGAACTGAATCTGACACTAGGGGGTGTATTTACTAAGCGGTGAGATTGCAGTGAGATTGAAAAGTGGGGATGTTGCCTATAGCAACCAATCAGATTTGATTTTACATTCTCCAGTGTGTAAAATAAAACTGAGAGCTTGAATCTGATTGGTTACTATGGGCAACATCCCTACTTTCCAATCTTACTGCAATCTCACCGCTTAGTAAATATACCACTAGGAATGAGCTAATAGGCAAGGTGCTGTTAATAAAGGAAGGTACTGTACATGAAAGGAAATCTATCGACATAGCCAGGGCCAAGTTCATTACGAAGCTCTTAAAAGAAGATAGAGAAAATCGTTCTAAATTCCATCACATATATGAAATGCTGAGGTAGAACCCAAAAGTTCAAGACAGAGCGAATAACGGTGCTGTTATATTATAATATAAACAGCCACATATTACCTTAAACCCACCGTTCTCAAACTGTGGGTCGGGACTCCAGAGTGGGTCGCCACCTCATGTGCATGGGGTCGCGACTTCCTCAGAGAGACCATCTCCCAGGAACTATGGGACCCACTGGTGCCAGAAGCTAGTGGGGTGCAACTGTGATACATGCATGAAGTAGATGATTGGTGGCCCTTGGCCACTTAGATTGCTTCGCGGAACCACTTCTATCTTCACATTCATCTGTCACATAGAATTGCCATTTGTCATGATGCACAAATAATGTAACATTTATAGAGTTAAAGGGGTCCTTTAAGCCTCTTTTACCTCTCCCTCCCCCCAATTAACCTCATGAAGCTGTATAGTTTGGTACAAAACATATACTTATCGCTGTTTAAAATGGACCCAATCTTCACCAAAAGTCTCAGTGAAAATATATAGGGGCAATTTTTGGCGGTAACTTGCTTGGGGTCATGTAAACATTTCTTTTGTCAGATGGGGTCCCAGAGCAAAATAGTTTGAGAACCCCTGCCTTAGAATGATTAGAATCCATTATATATTAAGTATAAGAAATAGCATAGATTTTGTGGCATTGGGTAGCATACAGATAAAAACTTTTTTTTCTTCAGACAACTCAGACAAGATTCTTGATGAGCTCATGTAACAGTATATTAAAGGCAAGTTTGCAGAAACATGGATTTATTTATATAATGTATATAATTTTATATGTATATAAAAATTAGTATTACATTATTATTATTTTTTTAATAAGAAAAAGAAGAAAAGGAGACTTATGAACTTATTCATATGTATTATTAAAATAATAAAAATTAGTATTTCATTATTATTATTAGTAGTAGTAGTAGAAGTAGTAGTAGTGTTTAATAATAATAAAAAAATACTAAAATTGTTATTATTATTATTATTATTATTATTATTATTATTATTACTGTGATTTGGAATTGGTCTTAAGAACATGACCTCTCACCTCTAATACTGTTTATAACAGATAGTTTTGCCACCTGTTATAAAAAGTATACATCCAGATGTATAAAGGATCACTAATGATTGTCATCCTATCCTATGTAGGACAATCCTACATAGGACAATCCTATGTAGATTTAGAATTTAAGAGTAGCTATCCATACCACAAAGGTGCCAGTAAAAGTCTGTATAAGGAACCCTGATCACTCTGCACACATGGCACAGACATTTGCTCTGGGAATGCAGAGCTTTGGAACAGAATGGGTGACTGTTCTGCAAATCTCCTGTCCCAATATCTTCCTGCCACCAAAAGGACAACAGCAATGCTCTAAGCTACTGGTAAGTTGGATATAAATAGCACTTAGTGTACACTTTACCAGCAGCTGACAGTGAAAGCCTGTTAGGAGAACTGATGTCAATTAATTTTGGAATATGCTTCCTCCGCCAACCGACATCTATGAGTTTTATCTACTGGTAACAGCTGAAATAAGTCTTCAAATCAGCTTATGAAGATCGATTTACATTAGGGGATTCATGCCTGGAAGGAGAGCAGAACGGCAGCCATAATGCCAGGGAACTGAGCTTACATTATAAAACCTAGCATTCTTATGTCAGGCTCTGCCAGGAAGAAGGGTGTTCAGGGTGAATCAGAATGTCAGGTGCTACTCTCTTATTAGTGCAGGGCATCTGACGTTTCCTTCCCCTGCCCTTCTGAAAACAGTGTCTGAGAATATTAGGCCGCCTGTGCTTCTATAATGTAATTTCAGTTATATTATATTATAGTAACATTCTCAATTCAGGCTCTGTGGCAGAGTGACCAATAAAAAAGGTTGCGACGCTCCTGGCTTATATGGTATACCAGACACCTGTGTGACACAGGTTTTGTCGATGTGTTGTTTTATTACTTGTATTAATCCAATTAGTTTAATATTCCTTAATTTAACATTTATATACTACAAACCAGGGCTCAAAGTGGGGGTGTATACTGACATAATAGAAACACGTTAAATCTCCATTGACTTCTATTATATTGTGGGTTTCCATTCCAGCACTTCTAAATTTCCACTTCGACCACTGCTACAAACAATAATAATGCTCAATGAATGTACCGGGAATACCAAACAAAAGTGCGGCATGCCTGATGGAAGAGGGTTAAGTAAGCCGAGTCAATGCCATCACATCCTATTAAGAGTGAAGAGAATTAACTGATAACATTAATTTGCTGTGTAAATATGAACTTACCTTTGTAAACTGGTTTGCCTGTGTGACATTATTGAAATGAAATGAATCTTAATTTATCCTGATGTTTACAGCGATCTCGGCCACCTTGTCTCATCTGATTGCACTGTGAGATAAGAGATCGCCCGTAGCGAAAATGTACCTGTAATTAGTTCTGAAGAAAGCAGCTGGAAATATCGTCTGCTTTTAAGATGTCTTATCCATGGGCAATGTGGGGCATTAAAACATAAGTTACGTAAGTCCACATAACTATTCATACAGTATGTGTTCATCTGATGTTAAAGTCAATCACTGTCAGCTTAAAGAAAATTAAGAGCAAAGTGTCTTTGATCCTGGGTCAATTATTAGGTCACAGAAAAGTTTAGCATTTAGACATATCTGTACAATCCTGTGCACCAAAAAGAACTATAAATGTTGACTGAGGGCATTAAGTGAACCTTACATTTTTGTTGGCTAAGGATGTTGCGTGCAATAAAGTTGGGTACACATTGTTAGGATAGTCCTGTTTTCAGGCGATTAGTTGATCACAGACCACAAATCTCCCGGGACCTGGGTGGAGGCAGTGGATTTCATTAAATCACTGGCTTTAGTCCCAAAATGATACAAAACTAAATGATGTCAAGTCCCACCCATTCATAGCAAATGTATGTTTTGGCCGTTTGTCCCACCCTCATGTTGCTGGCTCTTGATTTCTCCCAGGAGAGAGCCTGATGTGACTTTTTTATTCTTTTTTTTTTTTCATAATACTTTTATTAAGTTCAAAATACAGAGAAAGTAAATACAGGTCATGAACAATAAACACAGGGGCGGGCTGGCACGGGTGCCAGAGTGCCAAATGGCATCCGGGCTGGCCGCACCATTGGTGGTTCAGGGCCGCACATACCGATCTACTGATCGCCATGTGCGGCCTTCGTATACTAAACACGGAAGCCCAGTCATTGGTGGTTCAGCGGCAGGCCGGGGTCTCCAGCGTTAGCGTGACACGACAGCCGGAAGTGACGTCAGAAGCGCAACACGCGCCTCTGCCGTCACTTCCGGGTACCGGTCTCACTGACTCAGGAGAGCCCGGCCGGCAGCAGAAGTTGAGGCCCTCCACATTCCAGAAGAGAAACGTTAGATCAGATCTTGATAGGGTGGGAGGTGTAATTAAAGTCGGGTCACGGGACTGAGAACCCATAATAGGGCAGCGGATAATAAATGAAATGGAAGAGGAGTAAAAAGAGGGACCTTCCACCCACCCCAGTCATTGGGTGGAAGGGGCCAGGGGAGAAAAGCCAGTAGTACAGCACGAAGAGGAAGGGAAGTGTAAGCAAAAGAGAGACATATTATCATAACATTAAGAAGGTGAACTTCAAAACATTTTACCATTTTACAATTAATCAAGACAGTAGGAGTCAACCCAAAGGGCAAAGGGAGAGAAGGTAAATCTGGGGGCCGAAGCCAAGAGTAACAGAGGTATGTCCATAGTAGAAACATAACAAAAAGTACCTGCAAAGCAAGAGTAAAGTTAAACATTGTATAACTGAGAAACGACAATACTAAGTCCAGAAGAGGAGATCATCAGTGTTGCTATTTAGAAGGGGCAGCAGACTGATCCGCCGCATCCGACATCTGGGCAGAAGCCGACCAATTTTGCAGGGTATAGAAGAGCAAATCGGATATTCTGAGAGAAGAGCTCATTACAAATAGCAGAAAACTTCATTTGGCGTTGGGAGACATCGTAAGAAAAATCTTGGAAAAGGAACAAGCGGACACCGTTGTGTGAAAGAGACTGCTTCTTGCGGTAAGCCTGGAAAAGAGCGACTTTGTCAGCGTACTGTAGTTGAGGATATGCATTATGACCGGACGAGGGCGGTTGAGAGAATCTTGTTTGGTAGGGCCTATACGATGAACACCTTCCACCACAATAGGAGAGAGGGCTAGTTCCTTAGGGAGCCAGTTGGAGACTAAAGACATCAGTTCAGGCAGTTTAACTGATTCCGGCAGGCCAATCAGGCGAAGATTATTGCGGCGGTTGTGGTTTTCCAAATCCTCCAGCTTGTCTTGCAAAGCCGCGATGGTCTCTTCATGAGATTTTAACAGGGTCTGAGCATCCACCATGTCATCCTCCACGGAGCAGATGCATTGTTCTTTTTCGGTAAGGCGTTCAGAGTGAGAAGAGAGTTGGGCCAGTGCCGAATCAATAGTGGATTTTAGAGGAGCCAATTTGACATCAAAAAGTGGGGCAATAATGTCCAATATCTCTTGTGCATGTTGTACAATTGAGGAAGCTGGATTTGGTCATCCATAGCGCAGGATTTAGAGCCCGTTGAAGACGTAGAAGGGTCTAGTGAGGATGGGGTTTTACCCCTAGCAGTGGAACACACAGGCTTCTGTGATTTCTCAACAAACTTCTCCATAATGGGCGAGGCGGTGGGAGAGGCGAGAAATGGAGACAGGCGGTGACCTGAGGGTGAGCAGCAGTGAGCACAGAAGTCGGAGCCGGGGTACCTGCTTCGAGAGATTGTATATAGATGGATATTCCGTCAGCATCTTGGTGTGGTCAGCAGCTGGCCAGGCACTTAAGTGGATGGTTTTGGGTGGCAGCGAAGTGATAGTTAGGAAGCAGGGAGGCAGCTGAAAGCAGATGGAGGTAACGAGGGCTCCACAGGGACAGCAGAGACCTGATAAGGGTGTCACTGAGCGAAGAATGAGAGAGCGTAGCGTAGTGGTACAGACCCCCTATCTTCCAAAATGTCGTCCGGCGTCCCTCCTCCAGCAGCCCAGTGTTAGTGCCAGATGTGTCTGGCTTGAGATCAGGTGCCCCCAAACAGCACAGCAAGCTGGGTGTGAGAAGCAGAGGGGGCCACCTGTCCAGAGAGCAGGAAGAGGTATTCAGCGGGGGACAGTGGACTGGAGCGCCAGGGTTAGTGGAGAGGGAGTCCCCAGGCAAGATGGCTGCTGGCGTCTGCGAGGCAGCAGCAGGCACCAGAGAGCTGGGGGTGCACCTCCTCAGGTGTAACATGCAGCAGCGCCTGGTGTGGTTCGGGAGGGCAGCCTGTCACGTACTGGGAGCGGGAGCCATGGGGTCTGGAGGCAGAGTGAGGCACCGGTGGGAGGGAGGAAGACCGCGGCCGGATCGCCGGCACAAACGCAGCCAGGGCCCAGTGGCAGAAGGGGAGCAGGAGGCCGAAGCTCTTCCCAGCAATATCCCCGGAGTGGCAGACCAGCAGGCAGCCCACTAGCCAGAAGATACCAGCGAGCAGGCACTGGAGACAACGCTGGAACGGGGAGCCCAGGTAAGATAGCGCCCCACTATTAGGAGCGCGCCACTGGAAGTCAATCTTTTTTATTCTTTTAATTGAATGGCTTGCTTCCTTTTGCTTGCATCACTTTTTACTCTCTTCTATAACCAACTAGCGGTGACAGACCCAGGAAGGAGAGTATTCTAGAAACCTCTACAATAAAAATAAGGAATTAAAATAAGACCTAATACATTAATGAAGGGTCTCCTGCTTACGACGTGCAATGCTGGCTCTCCCTTTAGTTTTAGCAGCCATGCCGAGGTGGAGTCTGAGGATTTCTCCTTTGGTAAGTAAGTCTTAATATGTATGAATGTGTATGTTATGTTATATATGTATGTATAGATGTATGGATGTATACCTGTATGTATAGGAGTGTATGTCAGTAGAATGACAGCCATTCTCTGCAATACATTAGTTTGTTCTTCTTCCACAGAGCTTCACTGCAATGACGCATAAATCACATACTATAGATTCACATCATGATCCAATGTGTTGGGAAGTGACATCCAGTTATTGTTACAGTCTATATTATTAGTAATCTATCTGGTCCTCTCCATTTGGGTCTGTGTTGGAGAAGATTGTGACTGCATTCCTTAGGGCTTCATTGAGGAGACCTTCATGGGACAGACAAGACTCTGTGCAGGAAACCTTCAGAGGTGCTGTCAGGAGCTGCGTTCCATAGTAGAGGTTTAGGGAACCTGTTAGGAGCTGTGCAGGAGATCTTCAGAACTTCCTAGGATCTGTCATATAACAGAGCTGCCAGTGTAATGAATGGGTAAGTTGCTGAAATATGGATATTTCTGCATATAAAATGTACCCTTTCCTGTAGCTGCTGCAGGGTGAGCAGCTCTTATTGGTTGTATGAGTAGAAGTGCTGCCTATACTTTCGTAATTTAAATATGACAGGAACATGAGAAAAAAGCACTCAGGGCCAAACTCACCAAAAATGTGAAAAATACATAAAGTAAACCTTATTATATTCCTATATATTATAGTAAATTTCTTCACAAAATTCTAATATACCCAATATGTACTGTATATAGTGTGTGTACCCAGATAGCACATTATATAAAGTACATATTAAGTTTAAATGGTATAGAGGTCTGGAGATGGTAAACTATGTGCTGTATAACGTATAACCCATGTATAATATGTACCATCACCAGACACCTAATATTTGTGTTTTCCTAGGATTGCTTGCTTCTTCTTTCCACTCGGTGCAGTGAGACATCAGAGGGGTAGCAGTAGCCTGGAGCAGACATGTGTCTGACAGTACTAGTAGTCACTGTTTCAGAATGTCAGCAGCTCCCTCCATAAAGCACTGCAAGTGGCATTACGAGAGGCCAGTTATGTGTGAACTAATACCATGGTCATCTTTCCCCAGCACCACCTCTGCAGCTGCATTTTATGAGTTGCCATATTAGGGTTCACCCTGACATGTATTAATACCTGGTTATATCATTTACCTGGTTATATCATTTGTCTCTGATTCACATCTCTAAAGCTAGATTACAAAAGAGATGCGTTTTATATTAGGAAGGTGCTCTTTAAATTTATGGTTTGCAAATTGGAGACATAGAAGGCTGAATTAAGATTAAGTTAAATTAAAAGAATGTAGGCTATTGCATGAGGACAATGCAAGAATGCCCCTTTTATTGATTATTGTATGTATATGAGGTCTAAGGTTCTGATTTTAGGCCTACGTGGTTGTGTACAGACAAATTGCTGCCAATTCCTCCCTTCTCAACTGATGAATGTTCAGATGATGATATCTTCTGGTTTGACTTATTTGTCAATGAGCCTATTTATACTGGTGTCCTACTACTATAACTCTAATGAAAGCCACAAGCCATTTTGATTATTACCTTTAGTTATCTAACACTTATTTGATCTTTGATTGTTTAGGTCTTTGGTAAAGGGGTTGCTGACCAATATAAAGATTATGGGGAAGATAAAATGTGTATAATTTGTTTTTATTTATTGCTAACATCATATTTAATTTTAAGTTGTTCTAATAAATATTATATGATTATATACCTTTTTTTTTACTGGTATTTCAGGCCTTGGATAGATTACATACCTCCCAAATGTCCTGATTTCAGAGGGACAGTCCCACTTTTCGGGGACTGTCCCGCTGTCCTTCCCACCTCCCAGTTTCAATTAGGGGACAAACTATGTTTTTGTCTTAAGTTACATTATAATTTAACATTTGCTGTGTTCGCTGTGGTAAAAGGGGCGTGGTTTTGTCCAGGGCGGAGTTTCAGCGGACTGAGGGCGTGGCTGGGGTAGACCAGGGGCGTGACTGGAACGGACCAGGGGCAGGACTGGGACAGGGCTTATGTGTCCTGACATCCACCGCTTACATGTTTGAAGGTATGAGATTGGGATAAGGGTATTTTTAATTACATATTTCTCTTTAATGCCCGCAAAAAGTTCTCCTTTATTTGGGTACAAAGATAAGAAAATCACTCGGATTATACAGAACTGTTGCTGTGTGCATTGAAACAACAAGCGTTACATAACTAAATGCATAAACAAGACTGATCTGAAATACAATTATGTTTATTAACAGCTCTTGTTAATATTACCTTCATTATATGTGGTTATTATGATTTGGTTGAATATCCCAAGTGATCTGCCCAATGAATATTATAAAATGAAAACAGTTACAAACAAAGCTTTCATTTCAGGAGGGCACAAGTGTGCTTATGACCATGCAAATGAAAGCAAGATTTAATTAAGAGCAGCGGGAGGATGAAACTCAGACTGGAGACTGAAATTCCTTTAATCAGAAATAGTTTGCCATTAGCTTTGAGAATTGCTAAATTATTTAGAAATCTGGAGTAAAAAGTAGATTTGTCTGCCTGTGATATTGAAGTGCGACAGAGATAACATTTTCTGACTGGACATTTTAAACTTTTTTAATAACTACATTTTTATATTTTTGTCAATCCTGCCCCATGTCTCTGACTTTGCAGATATTAAGCTATGGGTTATTTATAGTGCTACAAACATTAAGACAGTTAAGCATTTCTGCATATTTTGGGATACTTGTATAATACACCTAGGGTTACCACCTTTCATTGCGAGATTCCCAGACACACACAGGAAGGAAAACCACCCCTCTTAATTATTGGACTGTCCAGAGTAATCCCAGACAGGTGTTAACCCTACAGGCACCACAGAGACCAGAGATTTCTATAAAGGCAGAAGAGCTACATGTATTCATAGTGAGTCAATGCAGGTGACTGAGCTGAAGACAAAAGACTCCACAAGAAACCTAGGTAAATTCCATGGTTTTTTACCCAGGTCAAAAATTAAATGACCCCTTTCCCACCAAGTGTCAACCTGGATTTTTCCACTGAATGGAGTGGAGTATTGTAACCTACTATGTTTTACAGGGAACCCCTTTTCCATCACAATGACCTGGGAAAAATCTCAGTAAAAACCCTGCATTGGTCCCAGGATAAAACCTGGGTCTCTTGGTCTGGGTTTTTTTCTTGGAACCCATTTCCACAAAAAATAACCAAACTTGGGTCTATGTGCATAAACCCAGGGTTTTTTGTTAGTGGAAAAAGGGGTATTATGTGACAATTAATCTTTTGTGAGTATACAATAAACACACCATCCTAGATTTATGTCAGTGACAAAGAATTGAGTGTTACTGTCTCACATTAGTCAAAAAAACATAACAGAAAAAGGCATATAGTGTAAATTACTGTGTTATGGGTCCCACAAAATTCAAAACAAACATTGTACTATAGATAATAGACATATGCTCTCAGTTTTCTGCAGCACGCCGGAGACACAACACGATGCAGCCGGTGGTGAGGTTATCCACATGTGGCAAGACGCTCTAGGACCAGGCTCCGCCCCAAAGTATTTCGTCGGATTATGACTTCATCAGGGGGGCTTATCAAGGGGAGCTGGCGTCCCTTGTTTATATACAGCCACTCAGTGTTGCACTACTAACTTATGGAGAGACACGGCATAATCCACTTACTTTATACTACTACCATACTACTATCTAATTTACAGCTTTCTTATCTTTTATCTAATAGGATAATACAAATACTAAACACTTAGCTGGACTTATACAAACAAATTGCACTTGTTTCACCCTTGTTATTATACATTTCAAAGCAGGGAAAATATCCATATTTCACAGAATTATTACATATGGAAGCTGTTATAACCAATTTTATAACACAATTTAAATTATTACACAATTTATTTACATAAAAGGAGTAATTCCTACATGTTTTAATTAACCCTTTCGGTATAATTGTATCTAGTGTCAGTATCCAAAATGTTTCTCGTTTCTCTCTTATCTATCAGCACAGTTTCAATAACTTTAACTCTTAAATTGTCAACTTTTACATGTTAAAAATCTGTTACCAGAGGACAAAATATTCTCTCACTTTTTTCCATTTTTTCCACTTTTTACCCTATTTAAATCATGGGCTTTTGAATAGCTACTTCTAGCAACGATTCAGGGTACTTTTGTTCCCTGAATGTATTCAGCAGGGGGGTGCTCCTTTCCAAAAATATTTCTGTTCTCGAACAGTTTCTCCTTAACCTAGTTAGTTGGGAAAAGGGAATGCTATTTTTCCACCTAGTTAAGTGACAGCTTGTGTATTGTAAGAAACTGTTAGAATCAACATCTTTAAGATGTGTGCTTGTCTCAAAATTTCACCTTCCTCCATCATTTTTCGTACATATATTTAAATCCAAGAAATTTATGTTATTTCCTCCATACAATGCTGTAAATTTCAGCCCATATTCATTTATATTCAGAGTTTCTTCAACTTGTGAAAACGCTCCCTCTGTATCTGACGATATCAAGATCACGTCGTCTATAACAATGGAAAAACTTTATTGGCATAGTGTTGAACCGCGATATATTTTCAAGTAGGGGCAAATGATAAATGTTTTTTTAAAAGGGAATAGTCGGCTCTCTTTAACTCGTAATTTCATAAGTTAAAGATACCCCTTTTTTCCTCATTTGTTATGAAGTTTATACTTTTTTTCTTTGTCCCTCTTTTTCCCCTTCTTCGCTTAAGACTCTTTTCCCTCGGGGTGACTGCTTCTCGATTCTCACCCTCTCCGTACCCTGCTCTAAAAAAGCCTATATATATATATATATATATATATATATATATATATATATATATATATATATAGAAATGTTTATTCAAGGAGCGCTTTCATTCCTCCGTGTAATGTGACGTCGCCAATATTTTTAAAGTAGGAGGCAAAAACAAAGAATAGTGATAATATCTAAGTGTAATAATTTATCAATTATTTAGAGATGATAGACCCAAAACACCATTTACTAAATTCAATATTTGTGTCTATTTTTAAATTAGATTGTCACCTCTAGTGATATGATAAAACACAAATGATCAAGATTGTGGTGTGATCGGCGCCTATTGGTTACCCTTCTCTATATAGAATATCACAGTAAATCAATCAAGTAAACGGTTAATACCGC
>JABWIB010000044.1:238883-257971 GCA_016617825.1 Platyplectrum ornatum | reverse complement strand
TGATATTTCCAGCACAAGTCTAATAACAGTGTAACAGTAACACTGGTCAGTATATGTGTGCAACATGCAACAATAAAGTATTCTCCCTGCATGCACACACTGACATTCATTTTATCTCCCCTGCAATTCATCATGGTTTTACCCACTCTTGAAAAAATCATTTGATTGGAACAATTTATCTTATAGTGTGTGGCCAGCTCTATTTATGTTATGGAAAGGCTGCAGGTATATGTGCCCAATGCTGTTCATTGGTGATGTTAATAACCCTAAAGATCTATTTAAAAATTGTAGAGATGAATGAACAAAAGTCAAGGAGTAGAGAGCAACCACAGTGGAATGTGGCAAATAATTAGAGGTATGGTCGGATGGTCGTAAGCAACAATCTAGTTTCATACCATGTAGTATAGCGGAAACAGGCAGTTATTTATGATTTGGTAGTAGGAGACAGAGTATTAATAAACGATTCCCATATTTACATAAAGGGTGCTGTTCAATCCTCTTTGGCTGAGGATGTATCCAGCCAATCCATTCTTAAATAGAAGAATAGTTTATTGGCAAATAGAGTTTGAGTGGGAGGAAGCGGATGAATCCTATGTTGCAAAATATATTTTTGCTGACAGGATTGTTAACAGTTTTTGTTTTCACCACAGAAAAACGGTGGTCATAAGAGGGGAAAAAGACCCCGTTCAGATTGCCTTAGAACGGCGTCGTTTTCAGCGAAAATGACGCCTCTAGTGGAAAAGGCGCTGTTTCAAGGCAATGTGAACGTTGCCTTTTGAAAATGGTGCCTTAGGATCAGCGGCTTCCAAAGCCGCCGAAAAAGAAGGCTTTTCGGTGGCTCGTCGCCTTTCTTAAAGCAAACTGAACGGCATCCCGGCTCCAGCGCGTATGAGGGGAGGTGATAGGCTTAAAAAGACATGTGATCATTACGATCACAGTCTTTTTAGGTCCCCTCCCCTTCTCGCAGGAGGATTTTTAGCTGGAAGCCGTCGATCTCGCGGCATTAGATAGCATACAGTGAAATCCCTGACCCAACTCCAAAGGGTTTAAATGGGATGGCAGTCCCACAGGCAATGATACATTGTAGCTTTGGCAGAGGAGCTTTTAGCCCAAGCCCCAGAGGGGAGAATTCCAATGGAGGAGCAACAAGATGGGGACAGGTAACTCATCTCTCACCTGTAATACTGATTGTAATTAATTCAATTTGCCTCCCCTGCAATTCAAAATGGTTTTACCCACTCTTGAAAAAATCTTTAGATTGGAACAATTTATCTTACCGTGTGTGCCCAGCTTTAGAGTTGAGAGTTGATGTTTCCAGCACAAGTGTAATAACAGTGTAACAGTAACACTGGTCAGTATCTGTTTGCAACATGCAACAATAAAGTATTCTCCCTGCATACAAACACTAACATTCATTTTACTTCCCCCTGCAATTCATCATGGTTTTACCCACTCTTGAAAAATCTTTCGATTGGAACAATTTATCTTACAGCATATGGCCAGCTTTAGGCAGCATATAGAGGACTGTAATAAAACGTCTGCAGTTAAATGAGGAACATCCCGCACCCAACCACCATGCTCCCAGGCGACCCTGGAGTAGTGACGTTCCCGTAAAGTTTGGTAGAATATATTTTGCTCTGGGACCCCATCTGAGAAAGCAGGCAAGGCCCATAGAATGGAGCAGACATCCCTGCTTAGTAAATTTGGGCACATGAGTAAACCACATCTGTGAAATAACCATTTACACACAGCATCTTGTCCTCTATTATACATATGGGTATTTACCCTTTGAAACAGAATGATACCACTGCTTGCTAGCAGCCTGTAACAGGATGGGTTTATACCGATGCTGGTCACTAGCTTGTGATAGGACAAATGTCTGACTCCTAACCCACAACTGGTCATTGGATAACATTTTGTGGACCCTGTTTGTTCAGTTAGGCCTTCTTAGTTGCTACAGGATACGACTTACCCTGATCTGTTTCTACATGGCTCCTATACCTTCTTACAGCCAGTAATCATCTGTTACTGACCCTTCCCACTGCACTGTAGAAGTGGTCTAGCTGCTACCACTAGGCTCCTTCCTTGGCACCTAGACCTGCTAACCACTGTCAAGACATATTGGCAGGTGGTAATCCAACCTTCCGTCTCTAGCAGGCACCACAACGTCTGAAATGTCACGCACAGTGTTATCTGCTCAGGATATAAAAATTTCTCCAGTATGTAAATGCCCCATGCAGTCTGTCTCAGAGGCAGGATTGGGTCTAATTACCCCATACTGGGCCAAACTGTAATAGGATGTCACATGATTAGCACGTGACTTCCTGTAGAGAAACACTGCCCTCAACAAGGCCCCAGGCCCTAGAAAGGAAATCCTTTCCCCATACAGACATAAGCACAATATAAACGGGATACTATACCACAAATTTAAATAAATCCATACCGTCAATGATATGGCAGTGGTCCGGCCACAACCTTCTTGAGCAAGTGGTGTGGTACTCGCATACTAAGCCCTATGTGGTCATTTATGAAACCAGTATGAGAGAAGTTACCATTTTCCCTTTTTCCCGGATTATTAGTCACCATGCACATAAATTAACATCTGTAAATTCTGCATACTTATGACTCTTATGTATGTGCAATTAACAATCAATGAAATGAATGTTACCATTTCTATTACTACATGGTTCAGCTGTCAATCTAGAAGATTTTAATTGACACTGTTTATTTTTTTGTTGTATTGGTTTTTATAGCATGGATGTTAAATGTTTTAATGATTACATGTATTAGATTGGGTATTGGGTAACTACCAGTGGTATTCTATTACAAAGGACTGGATTCAGCTTTTCACTCTCATGACTTCAGCTGGGTACACACGAAGCGATTTGCCGTTACGATGTAGTGGTTTTTCGATCGTAAACAATGTATCGTATCTGTGTGTGCGGCCTTATGTACTAATTTTCGCACCTGAGATCGTTTGAAAATGTGATCGTAACGACAGTTTTATCTTTTTGCAGGTAGAATTTACAATCGTGTAAAGAGTGCTAAATCGTGACGTGTATCGGCTAACGATAGGTCGGCGCTGTGGTGTATGTGTATGTATCGGTGTAGTGGTGTTGCACGTTCGCTAGAAAAAGGAAAATCGCGCCGTATATATGCTTTAGGGCGCTACATTTTTTCCACATGTCAGATCGTTCTCAAATATGCTAATTTTCATAAAATGAATGTCAGTGTGTGCATGCAGGGAGAATACTTTATTGTTGCATGTTGCACACAGATACTGACCAGCGTTACTGTTACACTGTTATTAGACTTGTGCTGGNATACTGACCAGCGTTACTGTTACACTGTTATTAGACTTGTGCTGGAAACATCATCTCTCACCTGTAATACTGATTGCAACAAATTACATTTATTCGCTTATTGCAGGATGTTTTCCTTTACAAAATATTACACAACAATCCTTAAAACAACTTCATATCCCTTTTTTGCCTCTACAGCAATCGTACTGGGCTCTTGTGAATAGAGCACAATGATGATAGTCTTTATCCATTTATGTGATTTCTTCCCAAAACATTTGATGCATAGGGACCTGCATTAGCAATGTTACATCACACCAATGACTTCTGATAACTATGGCTTACTCTAACATTTCCAACTCCTACAAATGTAAACTGGTAGATATATGGAAGTCGAGGCATGCCCAGCTAAGATTAAAGGCCCATCACTGTTTTAGAAGGAGTTCATGAATGCATGCTGATCAGATACCACAGATGTGCATGTACATCTGCGCAGAATGCTGAGTTGTACGCAAGCCGATCTGAACCCTCGCAAAATAGAGCATAACGTTAAGCATTACACAAGCACAAGTGCGGAGTTGACTGACCAAATTCACGTTCTCTGCTTATATTACAGGATTTATTTGACCAATGCAGACCTCCTTTATGCGTACTGATGACATTTTATGCTAGGGTTTAATCAAACGCGATATTGTCATTTGTATGCAGATACTGCTTAATGTCGCTATCATTTTCACCCTTCTCGACGGTTATTCACAAATTTATCTTGTAGTCATTTTTCCATGTCTCTTGGAAGAAATCCAACTGCTTAAGGCTTAATATTGTAAAGTCTGAAATATTTTACTCTAATTTCTGTTTCATCAATTGCCAGCCTGTTATCATTGCTTCTACTCCAGCCAAAGGTCCTCATTTCTTTTGTGTTTTACTAGAAGCAGATCCATTTAAATATTCACTGTAAATATAGGCACAATAAAGACACATAGGGGTATATTTACTAAGCAGGGAGATTGCAGTGAAATTCGAATTTGGGGAAGTTGCCCATGGCAACCAATCAGATTTAAGCTCTCAGTTTCATATTACACTCTGGAGAATGTGAACTCAAATATGATTGGTTGCGATGGGCAACTTCCCCAAATTCGAATTTCACTGCAATCTCCCTGCTTAGTAAATATACCCCATAGTAACACTTATAGAGGCATTTCTTGTGTCATAACTAAATGTAACAAATTTGTTTCCATCACCTTTAATCATTGCCCCCTGATCCCCATCTTTATAATACATACATTCACACACACACACACACACATATACGCACATACACACACACATATATATATATATATACATACATACATACATACCCCTGTAAAATATACATGTCTTCCCCACTCAGAAATTGGCTGCGTCTCTGTTTAACAATAATACTGGGGCTAACCTAAGTCACCTTCATATCACACTGACGTGGAAGCTTCTCACCTAGCACCATTAATGGACATGGAGGGCAGGTTTGATGTTCATATTGATTCTTTTACGGCAACAATTACAACACTGAGGATTCAAAACCACCTTGCTTTATCCAGTACCCCAGAAAAAATAGAATATAATGATTAAACTTTAAATTCTAAGATACTCTTGTGGTACTTGATCTATTTTAAATGTGGCCACCAGGTGTCCTCAGAGCACTAATTTATCTTTTTATGCTTTTCTAAAAGGCAAAAACTGTTCAAATCTAGCCCTTTATTAACACATAAGAGCAGTTACAGTTTTCTGTTACATAAATTATTCATCTATTATAGTACGTTCAGAAATGCTTTTTACTTTTTGTAATTCTTTTTGTGTACTTTTTTATTCAGTTGCACTAAATTATATATTTGTTTTATCTTTGTATGTTATTATGTTATTCATTTTAAAGGTTCTCATTCTAAAAATATGTTTACTAATTGGAGATTTATTATAATACATAAAATTTATATTTATAACACATACAATTTTATTTTAAGTTCTATAAAGTTTGGATTATTGGCTACTTTCTTTAACATACTTTTTTTTTCTTTGCAGCTGATTATCACATCAATAGACATTTTATTTTTCACTGAATATGGAACAGGGAAAGAGTCAAGAACGCCAGCCTTTAGCAGAGGAATCGGTTATGGTAGAAGAGATGGATGGTAAAACTAAAAGCATTAACGAGGACTCCTTGACCCCCCATCAGAGAGAATCAGACGATGCAAATAATAAAAGGCCATTTTCACAGTCCTGTTCAGAAGGTGGTTTGGACCAGGTTCCTATAGAAAACCAATCCTTGCCAAAAAGAATAAAGCTTGACACAGAGATACCCAATCTAGTCAGTAAACACGACATTAAAGATTCTCCTCCTAATCAACCATGTTCTCCTACAAATCCCACAGAAACACATGAAAGTGATTTCATCCCTAATAAAGAACAATCTCCATGTGGCTCAGAAATACAACTGACATTTGACCATAAAGGACAAAGTGAACAGAAACTAATAAACATTTCCCAAAAACTTGCTTTTCCTTCTGTTAAGAACATTAGTATATCCAGTCCAGTACTTGCACCTAGTCCCGATTTAAATAAGGATTTAGCTGACCCGGAGCTTAGTTCAACTGACTCTACATCTGTGGTAGCAGCACAAAACAGTGTCTTCTGTTGCAAAACTTGTGATTTCCAGTGTACAGTTGACTCGCTTCTGCTTGCTCATGTTTGTGATGGGGCTCGTTCTGACCGCAAAGGTCCAATGAATGGTAAAAAAAAGAAAAGGAGTGTTACAAACCAGAAATGTAAGCTAAATAAAGGAGGTAAGCAAAAACTTAACACTACCCCTGACCATGCAATACCATTACCTGATGTCAAGGCGAATCTCCAAGAAGAAGCAACACCTTTATGTAGAATGGAAAATATTGTGTTGGTCAATTCTAAAAGAAAAGTCAAGAAGTGTTTACCCATTCGCAAGCTTTTAAACCCTAATATATTTAAAGCAGAAACTAAAAATGACATCAAAATTTCTAAAACCATTAGAAGAATAATAGCCAAAAGAAAGCACAACAGAAAAGAGCACCAAAGAAGAAGGTTGTTTCGAAGGAAATATGGTTTTAGGCAATTGCTCTCGATGAGTATTAATAAAAAAAGCAGACTTAAAGATTATGTTGTGCGCTTAAAAAGCAAATTACAGCCACCTATAGAAACGTTACATATGTATTCAGCTGCAGAGTCTTCACAAAGTGGAAATCTGGAAGTTCTTGTTGAAAGTTCTAGTGCGTTACCTTGTGCTGCGTTTAGGATAATAGATGCTACACAACTTAATGAGCAGTATGGTTGTGTGTACTGTAAGATTGTTGCTGGCACCAAAGAGAACATGTTTCTTCATTTTTGGAAGAGACATGCAAAACATATGCAGTTTTACTGTCAAATATGTGGTTATTCGTCTGTCACCAGTGAAGATTTTGAAAAGCACCGCAAGAAAGACAATCACAGGACAGGCAGCGTGTTGTTAAACTGTTACTTATGTGGACTTGATGCTTCCGATGAGTTAACCTTCAAAACTCACATAAGAGCCAAACACAAGATGTTCTTCCACTGTAGTCTTTGCAAGGTGTACTTTAAAAGTAATGAGGACCGACTGCATCATGAAACAGCCGAGGAGCACATCTGGGGACATGGACATTCCAGTGATCATACTGGTGAAGGCGAAATGGAATTAAACCTAATCCTTCCTAATACTGCCCCAGAAATTGGAAGTATCACTACTGTTAGCATGGCTGAAGCTATGTCAGAGGGGAATGTAGCAGCTGAGGTTAGAAAACCTCAGTTTCAATGCAAAAAGTGTTTCTATAAGACAAGGTCCTCCTCCGTTTTGACAAGACATGTCAAGCTGTGCCATACACATGATTACCACTTTCTATGCAAGGCTTGCAATATTTATACAATGTATAAGGAAGGCATGGAAAGGCACATTAAAAGAAGCAAACATATTGAAAATGCAAAGACTAATAACATTGGACTGCTTTTTGAGGAATGCATAGAAAAAGTTTCATTTGATGGCGTTGCAGAGTCAGCAATTTTACATAGAGATAAACCCCAAAGTGAGGATTTTCAGGTAGCAGAAACAAGCTCCGAAATCACTATAGTATTACCTGAAGAACCATTATGCTCTAAACATGCACCAAGTCAATCGGAGCCAGTTCTTGCCAATACACCCAAAAGGGGGCGGCCAAAAGGGAACCTCTCTATTTCATGTCCTCACTGTGGCCTTTTGGCATCTAGTGTTACAAACCTTAAAGTGCACATTAGGAGGAAGCATACACATCAATACAACTATAAATGCAATGTGTGCAATTACGATACCGTTACCAAAGGGGACATGGAACGACATTGCATAACCAAGAAGCACAAAAACCGTGTAGCGGAACAAAAGATCAACCAACAGAAAACAGAAATCGTGGTCACTACGGATGGTACAAAGTTTGAAGCTACCCTAAAGAAAAAAGGAAATCTAGCTGCTGTCAATAATGAACATGTTTATGTTAGTACAACAGCGAATATATTGTCCAACCCTCAGAAAGAACAAACTGTAGATACTGATAATTCACATAATCTACCAATAGGATCATCTGTATGTGAATCGCTTACCAAAGTAGATACTGGTAATAACAAATGTGTGAATTGTGACTTTGTTGGTGATTGTGGTTCTTTAGCGATGCATGTGAAAAATGCGCATGGACAGGAATTTCAGTACTACTGTAAGGCTTGTGATTATTATGCTGTAACACAGAATGAAATGTGTGTACATGCATCCACTGAGCAACATAAAGATAACCAACAACAATCTCGTCAGACTAGTGCTTTGCCTGTAGATGCATTGACTTGTGATTTACAGAGTTTGCACGTTGACTTGTCAAAAGAATCATGCCAGGAAAGACCAAGGGAGGTTGTAGCAGAATCTGGTCAGATTCTGGAATCCAGTAAAGCCAATATAAATCCATCTCTTCAGGGAAATTCACGTACAGGATTTAATGCTTCCAAAACAGCAGCAGAGTCTTCGGCTGTGGAAAATAGTAAGATTATCAAAGTGCACTATGGAGGAAACACTAATTTAATGAAAAAAGGCAGAAAGCAAGATAAAAACATTTCTGTGGATTTGCCTGTACAAACTTGTACCATTGGAACGACTGAAGTTCAAGTGTCTTGTTTAAGAAATGAAGAGGCCGAAGACACGTTTGACAAAAATTATGAAGTAGACGCAGCTCAACTCTCCAAAAATGACGATATGACTGGTAATGCATGTAGCAGTGATGATATGTTCGATTCTTCAATTGTCAAACTAAAAATTGTATGTGACGACCTTTCAGACAGCCAGGCAACCAATACATCGAAAGCTGAACCTACAGCTCCTGAGCCACATGTGACAAAAATGAAAAAGATGAATGGCTCGAAAGGTGATGCATACCGAATACGCTGCGATGACTGTGGCTTCCTGGCCGATGGACTTAGCGGGCTGAACGTTCACATTTCCATGAAACATCCAGTGAAGGAGAAACATTTTCATTGCTTGCTCTGCGGGAAATCCTTTTTTACAGAAAGTAATCTTCATCAGCACTTGACTAGCATTGGCCACAAAAAGAACGAGCAGGCCAGTTTTGAAGAACTACCTGAAGGTGGTGGGACATTTAAATGTGTGAAATGCACCGAGCCTTTCGACTCTGAACAAAGTTTGTTTATTCACATTAAGGAACAGCATGAAGAATTGCTTAGGGAAGTAAATAAATACATTGAGGAGGATACAGAGCAAATAAACCGGGAAAGAGAAGAAAATCAGGGAAATGTCTGCAAGTTCTGTGGAAAGATCTGCAAGAGCAGCAATTCCATGGCGTTTCTTGCTCATATCCGCACTCACACAGGTATGTCAACCAGAGCTAATATATGTGTTTTCCGTTACCTTATTTTTGTTTTTTAGTAAAGAACTAAGATTTTAGTCAAAATAGTGTAATAACTATTTATGTAAAGACAGAAATACTTCAGGTTGATATAAAATCTTGTGTTGTGCCTAACAAAAGACTAGCAACTAGCAATGTGGCACCATGTCGGAAAAAACATTGTGCAGCACCCCAATGAGAGTGTTGCGGTACCTCAGGGACACACAGTTTGTTTGTTGTTAAAAGCAGGTCTACATTCATTGAGTAAAATATAATCGTGTGTTTTATAAAAAGGACTCTGCTCAGCAAGTTATATGTACAGATCTGTCCATGTTACGTAGCTAATGTTGCATGTTGTATGTAAGTAGGGACTGGATTCAGAGTTACTTTAGAAACATAGTTTTTGAGGATGTAGCGGTCCCGTTTTTATGGGATGGGGGTAAGAAGGTGGCGTCTGTACATGGTATATACACTGTAGGTGGAGGAAGACATGCAGATAGTACAGTATGGACTGACTTCAGCCTCTATGTACTATCCAGCTTTACTCAGCTCCCTGATTTTCAGTAGGGTGCAGAAAACTTGAGGTAAGCATCTTATGGTGGGGGGGTGGTCTCCATGGTATGCTTAGCAATCTACATAATGTGGGTTTCCACACTATTGAAAGCACAAGTCCTGCTTCAGATAATTGAGATTACTGGCGGTTACTCTGGATCTGGCCCAGAATCCTTAAATATTTTGCTAGAAGATTGTCTAGGTAGTTTATTAAGCACACAATGTGATACTCTCCATTTTTGAGAAGAAAAACATTGCGTTTTCCACTTAGCACAGCCACAGTATAGCTGCTTTAGCCTGAACATATCTGCTACTGCTCTTCCCCTCTATGGAGGTAAGTTGGAAACGTTTTGCTGCCGTCTGTAAGTGACAGGTTATCAAGACACGGTTGATAAATCTAGAAATGAGAATAGGTATCCTTTGTTTTTTCGCAGTTCTTTAATATAAGTCAGCTGTGGTTTTCTAGTAGTAGAATAAAATGTGTAATATCAGGGGAGACTTAAGATCATGGCAATATTCAGAATTATCAGTTGCTCAGATCATTAAGCATGGCCATCCTGTTTGCAACACAATCATAAGAGCTGACTAGTTACTACTGCTTAATATATACCAGCCCTTGACATGGGGCCATTATAACAAGATAATCAGTGTTATTCTCTCCAGTTGGTGGTTTTAATGTTTTGGCTAATTGGTATACATTGCCATCACCAGGAAGTTGCTAACATTGACTCTAGATGTGAGGCAACTTCTCTAATGTTACTTAATTCATGTACAGAATAAATGCATGGTCTTCATGGGGAACCAATAATCTCAATGTTTTATTATTATTATTATTTATTTATTTTTACTGTTTTGTTTTTAGCTTTTCATTATTTTTCATTCATTAGCTTTTTTAATTAAACTTCTGCGACCATCTACCTGAGAACTTTCTGAAATATAATATTGTGACATTTTATTTGTGTTTTAGATGAATTATCCTTTAATGTCTACCAAATTCTTTAATATTCCCATAGCCAATCAAATAGATTTATATATATATATACCTATATATTATAACCCATAAGAAATTGTGCCTGAGGATATTGTGCTGTGTGTACAAATACTAGCGTATGGTTAAAGGACCTACATAAGCCCTCATGAGCCAGATAAAAGTGAATAAAATGAAACAGGAAGATGCTAATGAAGTTCTCTTTAGAATTCTTTATGCCAATGTCTGGTCAAGACATGTTGCTTATAATTGATGTGTCCATTACTTGAATTCTCTTGTAATTATAGTCAATAAGTCTTGTAAATGTGTTAAAGCTCACTAAAAGCATACAAATTCAAGAACAGAGTAAGGCTAATAATTTAAAATAATCAATGTAGGCATTTCAGCACTTAATTTCCCTTGTGTGTTGATAGCTGATCATTCTTAATCCATTAAGATTTATTTAGTCGTTTACAATGCAAAATAGGTTTGCACTGGTCACTTGTGCCATTTGAAAATGTCCACCAGGTTAAGTGCAGAATGTAGTCCATTATTCTTCCTTGACTATATGTATTAATTGCATTTAAAATCAAGTTAATGTGTATGTGAAAGTGAGGTAACTATCAATATATGACAGAGCAACCTTACTTATATAAGTTACATCATTG
Organism: Platyplectrum ornatum; assembly: GCA_016617825.1. NCBI lineage: Eukaryota > Metazoa > Chordata > Amphibia > Anura > Limnodynastidae > Platyplectrum > Platyplectrum ornatum. The sequence goes on along the minus strand of JABWIB010000044.1, from coordinate 246,552 downwards.
ATTGTAACATTTAGTAAAAGTTAGCATACTTTCCAAATAATTTGTAGCCATCCTTCAAATTTCATTTAATTGCTCATTGAAATGGCTTATCAAGATGAGGACGCCAGGTTTTCTTCTTCAAGAAAGTATAACAAGGTTTAGAACAATTCAGGAACAACAAAAAGGCATAACTGTATATAAACTAACAGTAATAAGTAAATGTAAAATAATAGAGGAGAATAGCAGCTTCGAAATCTTTACTAAGTGGGATTTTCATTATTCTCATTTACTCATAGCATGCAACACATTGTTCCTATTGTGTACAGTGTACAAAGAGGTAAAATAAAATATTAGTACAGAACATTATAATGTACAGACATAGACTGATGTGATTTTGCTATACTGTATATAATTATACAGAGAAAGACTAGTGAACATAGTCCTCATTCAATAGACCGATACCACCACGTTTCCCCGATAATAAGACCTACCCCGAAAATAAACCCTACCCTAAAGTCTGTGAAACAGGCCAAAATAAGCCCTACCTGAAAATAAGCCCTAGTGAATTCCCCGGGACTTGGGGGCATGATGGGGATAAAAGCAGGACTGGGGGGTATGATGGGGATANAAGCAGGACTGGGGGGTATGATGGGGATACAAGCAAGACTGTTTATATAAATCTCTGTCAATGTTAATTAAAATAAGACCTAACCCGAAAATAAGCCCTTTTTGGACCAAAAGAATAATAAGACAGTGTCTTATTATCGGGGAAACACAGTACCATATTTTCCCCACTGAATACAGAAACTCTAGTAAACAGATTTTATTTAGAAGACCAGGAAAGAGACGACCTTGCGGAGAGGGACAGGACTGAGTTCAGACTGTCATTAAATGGGTAAGTATTCCAATCATTATAATAAGACAAATCTGGAATTGTGTAGCTTCTTCCAGAGATGGAAGTATGTAGGTTATTCAGTGGTGTATCCAGACTTCCAAGTTCTGCCCTTTTAGGTGATAATGGCTTGGAAATCTTAAGGCAGGTCTGATAGACCGAGTTTGTGCCTCATGGAGGACAGGGTGCAGCAGGAATTTGGCCTCTGATCTGGTCCATACAGAAAATGGACAGGGAGGGAGAGGTGGCTGATGCAGCGTTAGGAGGAGCACAGTCTAACTTATTCTGACATGGTAGTGTGTTACAGACAGGTGAGACACTTTACTTTATTTAAATCTATTACAGGAAAGAGCGTGTAAAAATAAGGTTGGACACTGTAGAAAACAGCCATCAACAACTAAAGTAGAGCTGGAAGAAGAAATGAAGATGACCAACAGTATTGTCGATTTATTGTAGATGGGATTTACAGTTAGACGACGACTTTATAGGTGATGCATAGGACATGCATTTACATTTGCTTAGGTTCTAGGCACTGGAACAGTGAATAGTTTAAGATTACATTATTATAATACTACATTGGAGAAAGCATCCTTGTGTAGAAATCTACAAGCAGGAGCAATATTACAACCTCCTGTGAATGTTATTCTTATGGTGTCTACAGGTTTTGAAACATTTTATAGTCAATTTCCATGTATAAATTTACTAATCAGGGTATTTAAGGGAATTGTGTTTTTGTCACTGTTGATGTGTCTTATATATGTAGATTATTTTATACTGTCTACTGATTCTTATTGTTATTAATAATATTATTAATAACGATACTAATAATAAATATACAAATCATAATTGCTGATATATTTTTTTAGTTTGTTATACAGACATAGAAATAATAACGTATCAATTATGATTTGTATATTTATTATTAGTATCGTTATTAATAATATTATTAATGAATGTAGATTAGTAAATGGCCACCATGTTGCCTGTGAATATAAACATCTGCATTAGTGTTTTCATTTACATTCAAATTAACTCATACACATAAATACAGTGAACGCAGCAGGCTAGTTGACTAAAGCACTTCTATTCAGAGATTTCTTCATGCTGTGCTAATAGGCACAAACTTTCCCATTTTGGAGGCAGTTCACTACTTCCCCACAGTGAACGGTTTATGATCTTGACTATTGGAATTAAATGTGACCTAAATCATCAGTTTATTGAAACTTCTTTCTCTTAGGGACTCATTCAATCAGCCACAAAGCAGCTAGTCACTATGCAATCAGATAAAAACTCCCATTGAGGCTACTCTGGGAATAGGAGGAGGGTGGTCTCATTTACCGAATGTGAAAGAAAGCATAGATTTATATACTGTCACATGAAATGAATATAGTTAACATTAAAACATGTCTGTAAAAGGATGGTATATATGCTGGAGTAATACATTTTAAGCATTTTTAACTCTCAGCAATTCATTCCTCTCATGCATCCTGCATGTCCATGACTGTAGACCATACCTGAAACCTTTTCTTTTTCTGTGTTAGCTTGGCCTGTGGTTAAGTTAGTCTGGGAAATTGTAAAAGCATGTACTCTGCTGTAATCGAGTGTGCAAACATTATTCAAATGAGATTTCTATGAAATGTAAAAATATAAATAAATATAATAACAATAAAGTAACCAGAAAGGATATTCTATATTTTTAACATAGGTATGCACCTTTATTTAAACTGGAAAGGTAAGGAAAGGTTTTTGAGTGTATTAATGTGGCATATTTTGCCAAGGTAATGTAGAGAAAACTGCAGTGTTTACTGACACACAGGGGTATATTTACTAAGCGGTGAGATTGCAGTAAGATTGGATAGTGGGGATGTTGCCCATAGCAACCAATCAGATTCAAGCTCTAAGTTTCATTTTACACACTGGAGAATGTGAAATCAAATCTGATTGGTTGCTATGGGCAACATCCCCACTTTTCAATCTCACTGCAATATCACTGCTTAGTAAATATACCATACAATGTTTAGATCCAATATTTCCATAGGGCCATCTTGTGGATAAGCTTATTATTGCAGCATATTATTGTGCAAAGGTTTATAGAAATAGTTTGTAAACGATCCACAGGAATATACAGTGTAAGATTGCATCATTAAGTAAGTCAAGGCTTTAAATTGTTAGACTGTCACTGTGTTCACAGCTTTCAAAAACACCATCGGCATTCACCATTTTATATGAGCTAGATGTCTATATTCTAATGCTGTGAGACAGTGCACTTGAATGCAGAGCACAATAGCCTTCAGGTCATAGGTGATTTATGAAATGAGTAGTCTAAAAAGATGTTTATTAAGATGGAGCTTGAGACGTGAAATCCATGTCTTGTAAATACAGCAGTCCTTCAGCCTAGTTGTGTTATAACAAGAAGGAAAGTTAACCATATGCACGTTGCATGTACTATTCCTACTTTGCCTCTTTTAATCCATGCATTTATTTTAGCACTGACAATCAAATGTAAAATAAGTGTAAATAATGCACCTCATGTGACTCCCGTAACTTTCTATAGCTTTCATCTGTTTGTTTCTTAATCCTGAAAACAAATGACAGTTTTGTCAGTCTCCTTGTATGACTACAAAGATATTCCTTGTCTATTTTCACATGATTTGCATTAGCCCTTTTACGCAGTGCAATGACAATTTAGAATGTCACTAAATTAATGATTAATTTAGTTTTATCTGCATCATTTAAATAAACTGTGGTTTCTCTGTGTGATTGATGGGATGTGATTGCTGTTAGCTGCAGTCTCAACCTGCTTTTGACATTTAAACATATAAAGCTGACTAGATATAACCATTCAGGTGCTAAATATATTTTACATCTACTACTTCTGCTAGAAATGGAAATATTAAGAGATCTAGCCTCATTGTCATTGAACTGTGAAATATTCAACCTTGCCTGCTCGTGCTTAGTACTGTTGACTTTTTTATTTCTTTTAGAAGATTAAAATTAAATGCTTCATTTTTTCATCAGCTTTTGGGAATTACATTGAAATTTAAGACTCAAATTTAACAGAGAATTTCAACAAACCATTCTTGGAGGATAGTCTTATTTCCAAGGGCACAGAATAGAATACCATTGATCAACTGTGATGGTAAATTCAGTCTTCTCAAAGCCCTTGATGTATACTTATTAGAGGTTTAATATTTCAAAAGTGGATTCCATGAAGTGAATGGAGCACTTCACTAAGCATAAGCTAAACATAATATGCAGCATACATATCTATATTGAAGTAATGTTTAACAACTTGACTTATTGTTCTGGGAAAAGGTTACTGTACAAATGGTGAATACATTTTTCCCCCTACTACTGTTCTTGGAAGTGCTCTGTATCATTTGGCAAATATTATCACATTTTGCAAACCATGGGAACTTTGACCTATGAAACTTGTACAAGGTGCTGATCTATTGCACTTTTTACCTTCACTCTGTTATAAAACAACCGGTTAATCACACCACTTCCATCTTGTTTCATATATCTGTTTTCCGTGCGAGGCATCCAATAATAAAGTTTGTGCTTGAAATAAATAATAGCCAAAATGTCAATACTTCTAGTTTCCAGAATAATCATAAATTTCAAACTATAAAACAGTCGTAAAGGCGTAATATTTTATCCACAGTATATTCACACATTGCATGTCATTACAATAGCAGAGTGATGAATCACTCTTACTGTGTGATAGGAAAAATCTGAAATAACCGCACCGATGCGGAATATGGAGCTAAAACAGTAGGTCAGAATAGCACAGTAATCCCTATATTTGTGGGCTCGGATCATGACATTATTATCCATGTCTATGTATGTTTTTTTTTTATTATATTTCTTTTGTTGTATGGTTTTCATATGTGATAAATGAAAATTCAGACATTTTGCCATGTTGCTAGAAGCACAATTTACGTCTTTTTAAGGAGCAACACAATATTTGCTATCAACCTGAAGTATTTCTGTCTTTACCTAAATAGTAATTACACTATTTTGACTTATGGAGACCCTATGGGTCAGAACAGATAGGGAAGTGGTCAAAAAGGATGTGTATACTTTGGTTACAATTGAGAGTGGTATATGTATTAGTGACTGTTGTAGCTTCCATTTTTATGAATGGTCAAACAAGCTTTCAGTGCTGTATGAGTGGCTTTCTATAGTGCTCCTATGGAAATCTCCACTCTCTGCTGACGATTGCCCTATTGATTTTTACAAATCGTCATGACGATGTGTGGGAGAATACAATATTCGTCAGTTAGTGAATTCCATTTTTGTATCCATTGTATTGCAAAAATCGTCACCGCGATATCCCATTGACGATCTGGAAACGTCAATCAAAATGACGAAAAAAAAACACATTCGTCACTTAGTGAATACACATTTGTGGAATTCGTCAGCAAATTCGTCAGCCACTGACGATTTCTAGAAATCGTCAGTTAGTGAATTCCCCCCTTAGTGTACAAGCTTTACCCAAATATACTGGGCAAGTCAAAATGGATGCGTGGATACTATCCTACCTGTATGCCACACAACTCTGGCAGGTGCAAATGAAGGACCAGCAATGATTTAAATTCCTTTTAGTATTCTGGCAGTTCAGGGAAGTGGTGCAATGTCTACCTATATGTGTCCTGTATATATCCTCCTAAGAGGATTTATTAACATTCAAAACTCAAATACAGATACATGAAAGTCAGGAAAAGCCAAAACATGATTCAGTTATTAGCGTTTGTTCATATATAATCCGAAACAATCTGCCTCTTGTAAAATATGTGTATTATGCCTGTTTTATGAATGATGATGTTTTGTTGGTGCATAAACTGCAGACACTTTGTAAGTAATCCTTTACTAGTGGATAGCAACCACTCCAGCTGTCATGATCACATTACCAAGGGCATTGAGCATTGGTATGGCCCCACCTAGAATACTGTTATCAGTACTGGAGGCCATATCCTCAGAGAAAATGTGCAAAAGAATTATTTCACTGAAAGGGTAGTTGAGAAGTGGAATATCCTCCCATCAGAAGTGGTGGAGGCTAATTAAACAGCAGTGTAAGCATGCTTGGGATAAATATAAGGGTATTCTGAGTCTCAGAACAAAATTGAGAATAAAATAATGTCAGTATAGTATAGTTTTAAATAAACTGGGCCATTCTGTAGTTATGTATTTTACCAAGTCAGTATGTGCTCTCCAGTGCCTAGTCTAGTAATAGGCTTATGGCTCAAATCCTCCCCTCATTTGTTACCTTTTTCCAAGAAGGATGGAGTGAAAGGATGTCCAGGATGGAGCCTGGACTAATGGGCAGACTCCATGTCAGACACCAGTATGTGGTCGGTCACAAAAAAAAACAAAAACCTGTCCGCTGGTTTCTTTAAAAATTAAAAATGAATACATTAATTGTTATTTCCCATGAAAGGCCCGAAAGTTCTACAGTTTTCTGTATATGGGCTTTTATTCAGATTCTCATATTTTTAATTAGTTTAGTTTAGTTTTTGAGATTGAAAAAGCAGCTTTTGATTTAACATAAATAAATATATTTTAAGGGCCAGTTTCCCAAATGTACTTTATACTGTCCAGCTTCAATTATGTGATAGACAGTGCCTAGCTAAGCTATACATAGGAGTAATCTTGATGTACTTTTATAATGATTAATGGAAACTATTATGATTGACTATCAGAAATAAAGATTGTGTCACAATTAGCATTTAAACGAATGTTTTCATCCTGACTGTTATGTCTCTTTAAGTGGTGTTTGCATAGATTTGTGATTTTATATTGTACCTTTATAGACTTAATCATAATAACTACATGTTTCTGGTCATTTTGAGTCTTATTTTTTTTCTGCCTTTTTAGGATCAAAGCCGTTTAAATGCAAAATATGCCACTTTGCAGCTGCTCAACTTGGAGATGCCAGAAACCATGTGAAAAGACACCTTGGGATGAGAGAATACAAGTGTCATGTTTGTGGGTAAGTAAATGACTAGTACAGTTACTGAAATACTAGAGAATGTATATTCCTTCATAATGTAAGTCATTGTTCACAGTGCATGCACATTGTTATGGTAAATTTCTTAACTACAGTTATGACACTCCTCTCCCACGTCTAATCCAGCACAGTGGATGAGCAATTGTATAGGTCTGCAGGGTCAGCCTGAACCTGTAATCTGTAAATTGCCTAAATTATAGGATGTTCATTCCAATTTCCTGAGAACCATAAAGAAATTAAAGATATAAAACTCATCAAGATGATTGTATTTGCTGATTCAAATTATTCCACTCCTAAACAGTAAGAAGTGGTTCTTAAGTATTTTGTGTAAATCTTGCATACATAGATTTTGCTTTTATTTTTAGTCCAAATTTTGTATGTGGTGTTTTTTTTAAATGAGCTTACATTGGACCAGTTCCAGACTTGACCTTAGGAGCGTAAAATAACACTTGGGCAAAACCATGTTGAATTTCAGGGGAGGTAAAATGAATGCTATTGTTTGCTTGCTGCTTTCTTTGCATTTTGCACACAGATACTGACCAGCGTTACTGTTACACAGTTATTAGACTTGGGCTGGGAAAAATAATCCCTATACTCTAATACTGTTTGCAACAGATGAAATTCTGGATCTGGGCCTAAATTCACTAAGCGGAGAGTTTGCTGGTGAATTTGAAAGGTGGTGAAGTTGCCCATAGCAACCAATCAGATTCGAGCTCACATTCTCCAGTATGCAAAATGAAACTGAGAGCTTGAATCTGATTGGTTGCTATGGGCAACTTCACCACCTT
>JABWIB010000044.1:191113-202672 GCA_016617825.1 Platyplectrum ornatum | reverse complement strand
TATGAACACGCAGACGATTTCCGCCTGTCATATCAGGATCAGTGCCATAGACTGGCACTCATTCTGTAGACTGTATCACTTTCATAATATTGGCAATTCAATTACTGCATAAAACATACCCTGAAGAGTGTTTACGCTTGTTGTGTTTTGTTAGGCGGCACAATTTTTATTTATTTCATTTCTTTGGCTCTGTGTCTTTATATGAAAAGCATACATTTCTCTGAAAAGAATCTAAACCCAGCCAAGTATAGCAGCCGTCAGTGAAAGCATTCAACTGGTGGGATCATGGATTTGTTTGATTCAGGTAATTGAAAGTGTTTCAAACTATTATAGCAGCATGAAGGCTTGTTTAAGTGTCTAGCTGTCAGTCAGTTTAGAAGGTGAAAAGTATTCAATTGTCACTCTGTCAGTCAATTGAGATGAGAACTGTCTAACTAATGGATTTCTTTACACAGACGTCAATGTGGAGGTAGAAATAAAATCAATGTGTTGTCATGTGCAAGTGCGCTGCATCAAACTGCCAGGTGAATTGCAGCAGCACTACCTACTAGATTGTTCTGTATTTGAGAACGAGCATGTCCTATGAGCATGAGAGATTGTATTTCTATTGAAGGGATAAAAAAATAACACCTTACAAAATAAATAAATAAAAAGAGTGCTGTACAGAGCCATCTGCGTTGATTTATTTTATCAGGAGAATCTTTCTGGTTTAAGTAGTTTTATTTCTGATCATATTCCAGTCCCCATCCCATCTCACACCACATATGGAAGAAAATATAAAAGGGACTGGCACAGAGAGACATAGCTCTGGTGGCTCAAAGGAACTTAGGTGGCAGGGGATAAGGTGCAACCAGAGGTTAAGATAGATAAAGGGGTAGTCGGAGACTTGTCAGTCGATGGAAAGGGAAGTGTAACAGACATGAGAGGCCGGTGAAGGGTGCTAGGCACAAAAGCAAAGGACAATTCAGGTTGTAACAAATGTTCATACATACAAGACATGGGATAGTGCAGTGGTTCTCCAGCCTGTCCTCGCCTATGCTCATGATAAGTGATAGAATGAGTACCATATGTGGGACCTCTTCACATGTCAGTCAGTAATGAACACTCCTGTGCTCCAGTAAGGAGACCTGGAAAACATGCACTGATAGGGGGTTTGAGAACCACTGGGATAGTGAATAAGAAATGGAGATGGGAGAAGACTATCAAGGATGGATAGAATCTGGCTGCACATAACCATAGGTCTTGGGATCTGTTCCCTTTTTACCTGGAAATGGCACTGATAGACGTGCCAACCTATAGATGTATGAAGCACATTGGTGTTATACAACTGGAAGCAATGTATTGCATCATGTTGCCTTTCTTTTCTTTTCTTAAAATTTTTAGCTTACTTAAAATAATTTTACTGGTTTATAAAGTGTCTTGACATAGGTTCAGAAACTCTGGTAATTGTGCATTGAATTCACATCTTGGGACATCTTGTGCATCTTTATTTTAAGTGTTAAAATATATAAAGCATTGGAAAGAAAGNTTTTTTTACTATGCTAAAGTGACTTAATATTAACCAAATGACTGTATTTACAGCAACTATCAGGGCATTTGACTCATATTATCTTAATGGGAATACAATAAGAGAATGGGTGTACAGGCAGAAAAGGTGCAGCCCTTAAATACTCACAGCGACTATTTCCCATTACTTAAACACCTAATAAACAAATGACAATCAGATCACATTCAATGCGCTTGGAGACTTAAGTGAAATAATAATAATAATAAAGGGAAATGAATTTTAAATTGTCCCCCTTTTTTAACGCAATTAAACTTCTGAGTGTGTAAATCTGAAGTTTCTGGAATCGATGCGAGCGATTAAAACCATTGCAAGCGAAATGTTGTGCGAGGCGTAATTACTATAAGGTCACTAGATATTATTTGGAGTCAGTTTGGTTTATCATATTACAACATGACAGGATGTGAGGCAAAAATTATAAATTCTTTCCCTAAATCTGTCCTTTTCTGATTTAGATGGATGGAGAATAATTAACTCTTAATTATTCAGATGACTTCAAGGCAACTTAAGGATTCAGAAAAGAATGCAGTTATGTTCACCCAGGAAGGCAGTCTCCTATCATTTATCAAATCGCACAACTTGACCAAGGATGAATAGGAAAAAGAAATTCTCTTGTTTACCCAAAGCCCTAACTGCTACCTTAGAGGTTGTTAAGCAATAACATTTCCTTTAAATTCTACCATATGCAAATNAGCAACAGCAATTTGCATTTTAAAGTATTTAACTCTACATATTTATTAGATTTTGAGGCCATGCTGATCATTGATTTATGTGCTTCTGGCAATCATATTTCCATATTTGTATGATTTTGATGACAGTAATAATTCAAATATGCAGAAAGTTGTTCTTTGAACAATATCTTTAATTACGTCCTCAAAGCATTATTGTTTTTCCTGCTGCCCTGGCAGGAAAGGTTTGGGTTCAGGGAAGGGGGGGTGGGGGGTGGCACAATGATCGAAAAGGCAGAGATAAACATTTGTCCTTTACAGTGGTGCTCACAAAATGCAGAAATGACTTCTCGGCAGCCCCTCCATGCACAGCACACAACCTTGCACGCGAATCACTTATTAATTCTGACACACTTTCACGACAAATTCAATCACAGCTCAGAAGGTTTATGTTTAAAATGCAAAACCTGCCCCATTTACTTTGCCGCTAACTCGGGAACTTTCTTTGCCACATTTTTTTATTGGTCTTGTCACATATTACGCACACATCTATGAAAGCCATCAGGAATTGTAATCATTACAATAAGTCACAAACAATCCTTTTCTTGTGTCTAATATTTCTAAACCGCAAATCACAAATGCCGTTTGCTTTACAAAATAAAAATACATGCGGAGATTATACAGGGGATAAAGCATTTGCACAGTGTACATTTATCTCATTTTAGGAAACATAAAAGCATTTTATAACTGTTGTATATGAAAAATTAAGAAAAGTCTATTGTAAATTTGATTCCTAAAGCTATACTAAAACATAATACATGAAATGCTTCTAAATGGTGTAGTACATNTAGAGCACACCATTTTAACTAGCAGTGTAACCTATACAGTATATATAGTGACACACTGAGCAGAATCTATAACTGACTAAACTGCTTCTGCATATGACCAAATCGGTCATTTACATAGTGTGTACACACACAAAATACAAGACTCAGAAATAATTGATTTGTGCGTTACGATTGACAGACCAGTAACAACCTATGAAATTATGAATTTATTAATACTGATTAATAATATTACTAAAAACCTGATTGTTCACCAGGAAAACAGACAAATACAAACTTCATTTTTTTTAATTTTTTTTTTTATGAATGATTGTGAGGTGGTGGCTGTGACTGATATTCTTCATTAATTTCCATGGCCAATGTATTGTTGAGTATGTATTGCTAATAGTAAAAGGAACATTGAATTAGATATATTTAACATTTGTTTGCATATTCCTTTTTGAAGTATTGGTGAAGTAAAATTCCCAACCAGCCCTGCCAGTCATAGACTAATTGCACCAGTTCGCACCGTTAGCTTGCACAGGTTACGTATCCATATTGAGGGGCTGTATTAATTTGAGCCTTTTGCTATCTTTAAGTTGAGCGTGTGATGTGCACCTGTTTAGCCAACCACAAGCAGTAAGTATGTTCGTATTTCTTGTGATTACTAGACTATTCCCGTTTACTTTAATGCTATTAGCAAACCCCCCCCCCCACTAACTCATACACCTAAGTCTGGATCTGGTCCAAAGTTATATTATAACCAAGAAATATACTATAACCATGATTAGAAAAGTGACTAATATAATTAACTAGCACCTTCTGGTCAAATACCTTATGAAAAAATACCTATAAATTCTAACAAATCTAACTTGATCTATATTACAGAACCCTGAATGTCTGCAGGAGTGTCAGGGAAGCAGCTGCTTCAGGACATAAAGCAGGAAGGGGTCTCTACCCTGTACCCACTCAGCACCCATACAAGCAGTGCCAAGAGTCAGGTCAGCCCCACCCCCAGTGACCCATGGCCCCNCCCATCCAATGTCATGTTCCGCCCCTGCTCACTGCAAATGGTGGTTTAGAAGTAGCCTGCGAGGTCTGGGGCATTCTACATTGCATTACCTGAAACCAGGACACTGCTGTAGAAGTCTTATTAAACTAAAGTATAATGGACTATGATGTCCCAACTACATAACATAGATGAAGCCATGTTCTGAATTTTATTGGGATTTATTATATTCTATGTGTCTAAGTATTCTATGAATAAAAACAAAAAAAAATCTGATTTATTGACCAACCATTTTGCATGCAAGAAAATACTGCTTTCAACTGTATACAGAGTGCAAACACTGGACAAAATTCTTTTTGATTTGGGATTTTGAGATTAGAGTTGAGCTAGAACCTGTCCCTCTTAACTCTAAAGCTGTGTACATACTACAGCTTTTTCACTTGAATACCATATTAATTATAAGAGAAACGAGTTCCTGAAACAATATTGTGTTATGTGCATTCTGCAGCAATCATCTATAAAAGATAATGATTTTAAACGAAATAACATGAGATCTGTGGTGTGTATGCATAATCGACACATTCATCTGGACAGTTATTTATAAAAGTAGAGACTCACTAATAAATATTTCTCTGTATAATATTACTTGCTCTGTAACTTGCAATAGCAGCCCACAGATAACTCAAAGTAACAGATTAGATCCACTTTACAAATAAGCTTTGAATAAAAGCAAAGTGAAAAATCAATTAGAAAAGCCAGGAACCTCCAGTGTGAAAATAATCACATCATCTAGTTTAAAATAAAAATATAAAACATAAAAATAAAAAAAAGATTCTGCTCCATGAAATAAGCTGCCCATATCAGAGATCCCTATATTATAAATGATCAGTTGTGCATGTATTATTGCTAGAACCTGTAATATTGCACACAAAAGTATCAACCAAGTTACTTGTGAAAAATACATATGCTGAACTGTCTGGCTATATGGTCACATCACAAATGCCCCAGCAAGCTGAACAGTGTATTTAGGTGATCATGCTATTTCTGTTCATTTCAGAAGTATTCACGTAGAACACTGTTCCAAGAATAATACGTAAAGCTTTTATTTGTACAATAATTGCAGCAGCGGGGTGATATAAAATATAAGTAGTACTTATATAACCTCTAATTGATATATTCAGAGAAAACAAAGTCATATACACATACACACATATATATATATATATATATATATATATATATATATATATANTTTTTTTTCCTTTTAGTACATGTGTTTATATCCCATAAAAAGACAAATCAATACCAACAATAACACCCTTGCTTCAGATGAGACAGCACTTGATAAGCTGTTGCATGTCTTTCCCTAGATTACTTACATGGAAGCTTGTTCTGAGCCTATAATTATGCTCTTGATTTTACTCAATAATTTCAAAGTGTTTTTATTTAAATGACCTAGCCATCATTAGGATGTTTGTTATTTCTCACTCATGGATGATGGCATAAATGACATGCATAGCACATAATAGCTGTTTCTGCCCTGAATACATTTATGATTTATGGCCAACATATATTTTTTGCTTTTCTTTTGCGATTGATCTTTATTGTCTTTGTATACTAACTCTGTGCAGAAGCACTAGTCTATTTTGAGCTAAACCAGACCTCTGGAAAAAAAAGAATCAAATTATTTCATCATGTTGAAAATGAAAAGCTGTAATTACTTGTAATTGGGCTTCAGATCTTAGAAATTGGGNATTTTTTTTCCAGAGGTTTCAGAATCACTCACAAATGAGGACCTAGGAAATCATTTTGTGTTCAGCTGAAGCACAATATTGTCTTTGCTCTTGGCAGGTATGCCTCTTACACCATATGCAGAAAATACACATTGCTTAATAACGTTTGTGTTTGTTTGGCTTTGCTTTTTATTTTTAAATAGCAGTTTGGTGGTATAACCATGCTTTGTGCACAGTGGACCTAATCCACACTGCCTAATGATAGGGGGTTTACCTTTGTCACATACATAAGTCTCCTACCAAGCNCAGTACAAGAACTTCTGCTGGCCCCCTGTCTGTGATCCAGTATTCTGACTGCACAGTGGTGCAAGTGTAAAACATAAGGGTGCCTATAGAACAGGGTCCTCATAACGAAAAACAGAACTATATTTGCAGACATACATAATTAAAAATAATATGAAATGTTAAATTTATTCTTTTTTCTGTATGGTCATTTTATGCACAGACTTCTGCTGTAGTCTTTTCTACCTTATGTTTTATTATATAAAAAATGTAAATAAAAAAGTATGAAATATAATATAGTTAGCAAATATGACCTTACTTTTATGGTTACCGCTTATTTTTTCAGTGCTACAAAGTGTNCGCAGTGCCGTACAATTGGGAAGACGGACAGACAGACAGAATAGACGGGGAAGAAAGGCCCTGTGCAAGCTTAAATTCTAAGTGAGATAAGGGATTTTATACAAAGGGGCAATTACACATACACTAGAGACAATTTGGTTGGATGCCAATTAACCAGCTGGTATGTTTTTGGGCAGTGAGAGGAAACGAGAGTACCCGGAGGAAACATACAAACTCCACACACATGAGNCATCGGTACTACAACTGAGCCATTCAAGCTGCTCAGATGATTGTGTTACTTTACTGGTTTTCTTTTCTGTCAGGTGACCAGTTAGACACTATATATAGATATTATTTAGTANTTAAAGAATCGTAAAGATAGTGCAGCTTACAGTCGGGTCCATAAATATTGCTATATCAGAACAATTCTCATATTTTGGGCTCTATACACCACCATAATGTATTTGAAATGAAACAAAAAAAGATGTGCTTTAACTGCAGACCAAATCAAGTGAACGTTATAGGAATTACAACGGTTTGCTTTATGTGTCACACTTTTTAAGGGGCTAAATCACAATTCTCATCATAAAATTATATATTTATTATGTCACTATGTTCATTAAAAGAAAGTGAATGTAGGGGTGGGTGAAGCAGTTAATATGATTTGATAGACCTTGATGGAAACCAGTGTTTTGGTAATTGGTGCTAACATGAGACAAGTCATTAAAGTAGCCAGACTGCACTCTCTATATTTTGTATTACTTTTTGTATGTACATTGTTTGTGATGGATAATAATTTGTAAAAGTTTGTATTTAGAAATAAGAAAGGTGTTGGCATATTGCTGAGAATTTGCTAAAAATATAACCTGGTTTCTTAAATAAGGTAGACAGTGGTTCCTTAAGTTAACATACTCGCCATTTATGTGTTTGGAAGCCGTGCTTGACTTGTCCCTAAGACAGCCAGCATGCATCATTGTATGGCTTATGTCGCTTCAGGTGTACTTCCAAAGCTTGTAAGGAATCAAAGCATCCTGGCCAATCAGCTTTGTGCCTGATGACCTTTTTCTACTGCTGTTCATTGATAAGACTTGAAAGGGAGAGCTGGTTACAGTCAGGGCTAAAGGGAAACTGCCATTGTGTAACGGCAGGTTCAGATCAAACCAAGTCGTTGCATTTTGTAGTTTGCTCACTTGTCCTGCCAACCTAGGATATGGATGCCATAACAGAAGCGAGCAGTGTGGCTTGATTGGTGAGGATTTACATGTGTGCTAATTAGAGTGGAATAAATGATTGGCTGTTTGCTGCATCGCCATAAAGGGTGCCCAGATGTACACACATTGTGAACATAATGTGTACGGGCATGGTGCATCAAAGTTTGTCAGCTACATTACCTCAGCAGGCTTAGGCCCTGTCGCAGTGCATTTGCTGATAATTGTCCTTTATGATTTAGTATCTGTCTTGGCCAAAGTCAAAGGCCCCAGAAATGCTGTTTTGGCAAGAGAATATTGTGCTGTATTTTTAAATAACTCGCATAACACTGTGATCGGGGGGAAATGGGAGTAAATATCCAAGTCTCTGCAATAAAAATGGTCACCTGCATAGCAAGTGTTTTGCTGCCAAGTACTTTAAATGTTTCAGTCCTAAGACATGTCAACAGTTTTCTTCCACTATATTAGGCAATGTCAAATTGACTTAACAAAATAAACTGACCAGGAAGTGTTTCAAATAGATTGTAGTTCACCGCTTTAGTCTATAATGTGATTCATTTAAGATTGACAATTAATTATATCCTTACATGTTTGTAATATTGATAATGGATTCATGTGTATTGATTAAATGGTTAAGCTGCCATTGCGAAAACTGTGGTCTTGAACATTAATCCGAGACTGCTAAGCAGGAACAGTATATGTCCTCTTGAAGATAGCATTATTTAATCTTTGAGTCATGGTTCACACTCCAGCATTCATTCTAGGCTTTAATTTTGTGCCTCACTTGAATGATCCAGCGCTGTGAAGTTGTAAGGTTAAGTTAATTATTTTCCGCTGCCCGACGTCTGTGGGGATAATGCAGCTGAAATTGTAAATATCTTTACCATAGTTATTAAAAGTAAAATGGCAAATATAGTCTTCCTGCAAAAGCTTTTTTTTTTTTGTTTTTTTTAGGCTGTCATCAATTGTAAACAAAGTATATATTAGAGAGAGAGTATTATAGGCCGAGAAGCATGATGAGCTAAGACTTTGAATGGATAAGCCCTCTTTAATATATTGTCAATATTGTAGTATTTCCAAAATGAAAACATGTTTTGCGTTTATGAGTGAGTAAGACAAAACTTGGGAGGATTTCTCTCAGTTTGATGTGTGGTGCTGAAAACCTGCGTTAAAACATCCTAAAAATCCCAATTCATTGTTTAGGTTTAGCGAGTATAAAAAAAGTTTCAATTGTCGATGTGCCCTTTGTGAATAGATAAATGTCCAGGAAAAGGATTAAATTAATTGACTGTACGAAACTTTTTTTTCCTCTCATTTCATCATTTCTTAAGTTCAAATTATAAATACTATGTTCCATTTCTATTTGCATAAATTGCATTAACATAATATAAAAAGGCAATCTTCTAAAGCCATTTAGCTCTCTTGAACTGGAACTTAATGCTTAAAATTACATTTTATGACTTTTGGCTAGTGGCTTTCCAAATACAAATTGTCCATCAGTTTTATAAATGAATTTGTTTGAGTTTGTCGTTCTGTGTAGGTATAATAGCATGTTTCTCTGGTATTTATTTTTATTTATTTATTTGTTGCTTGAAGAAAAAAAACAAAAAACTATTTGTTTAGCAGTATTTTCAATATGTGGGAGTAAGATGGTGCCACTTTATTTAACCCCCGGATTCCAAGTTCTCTGACTGACTAATACTCTCCCACCTTTCACCATTATCACATTGTTGTTTTTTTTTTTTATGTTGTTTCACAACATAAACTAAAACAATGTTGGACTTGCCGTGTATTATGAACACGGAATGTTCAAGTTCACTGCATAAAGAGTTTAAGGAACCAGTCATGGTCTAGCTGGCTGCCTTTTATCAACATTTTCAGGGTTGGACAACTCTTGGTATAATGTTGCTATAGGTGTAGTATAGAGCTCGGCACATTCTGGGTCACTAAACGTTTGGGTCTGAAATGCCACGTTTAGTTTTCTACCCTCCTATCACCAGGGTTTTCAAACTCCAGGGATCTGCGGGCCGTTCCATTCAGACTGCACAGTGTTGACCCGGGGTTTTGTCTGCAGTCTATACGAGGTATAACACACGGAGCCAGTGGAGGATAATGGGTGGGGGTCTGCGTCCATCATGAAATATTTTACACCCTAATTCTCCCAGAGATCCCAGAGATCTCACTAAGGAACAGGGTTGTCTGCTGTGGTCANCAGAAAGAACACTGATTGGTTAAGCTGCTGTTATTGGCTGCAGATCACAGGCTGATCACATTGGTTTGTCCCTGCATAGAAATAGGGGTTTCTGTCATTTTTAAGGCGCCAGAGACGCCCTCACGCACGTTATCATGATCACTGTGAGACATGGTGTGGTGCACTGACGTGATGATATCAAACATTGTGTTCAATCCAGTATTATTGCACATGTTGAGTACATCTCGTGGATCTTGTGTTTTTGCATAAAATTGAGGGCACAGGAATATTATTATACTTAAAGAGATTTTAATGTATTTTGTGGTGTAAATAATTGTAAAGACTGAATCTANAATGAGGAAGGATTAATGGTTTCTGTGTGAAAATAACTCGTTAAATGTCTTCACACCTTATATATAAGACCGATACAGTTTTAATTCTCTTTTTGATAAAGCTTGTCTAGGCTTTTATTCAGTCACCTTGACATTTGTGGTGTTCCTTTGTCAAGGTCTGAAATGAGGTAATTTTAAGTATTCCATGATATATATTATTTTTCTAGCCTTTTAATGATATGGAACAGCGATGACCTGCCGTTTTAGTTATTTCTTCAAAAAAAGAGTAATTGTAAAAATTAACTTGTCATACACCACAGCTCAGTGGTGTAATATTACTAAAAGTCCATGGTCACACTATTTTCTTATATTTTTGAGATTCAGCATCTGGCTCTGTGGGGTACTGATGGCTTCTGTGAAGAAACGCTTCAGAGTGAGCAATTAAATGTAAAGTGACAGTATAAAATATGATCATTAGGGTTCTACAAAAGACACATTTATGAATTTAGCAGATAACTGTCATTTTGTTCTCTCCTTATTTGCTCTTTGCATACTTTGACTTTTGCAGTTCTATTTTTCTAGTGAGTGATCGCTCTTTTATCATTCACCAATATTTTAACTTTTGTTATAGAAAAAAAAGACTGCTGTATTGCTGTGCAAAAGCATGGGCTAAGAAATGGACCTGTTTTAAAATTGGAACCATTTTTTTTTAATTTTTTTTTTTAAGTCATTTAACAAACATCTAAAGAAGGAACACACTACCTCAGCTTTCTGTGCTAAAATTAATATTTTCTGGATATTCTTACTATGCATTTTGCTAAATATCCTGCTAGGAATTGCTATAGTTTTATATGTATGTGCCAGAGTTAAGCCACAGGGGATTTTTTATTTTCATTTGAGATTAAACCTGGATTTTTGTATAGTCAGCTCCATGGACTTTTAAGTAGTTATCTTATATGAAAGATGATGGCACCCACAAACAAGAGGTTCTAAGAGAGCATACCATACTTTGGTGTATTCTGAGTAATGTAGGTCCTATGAGTGCTTATAGTAAAGTCTAAATTATTAATTAAAACATAAAAATGTGGGCTGGAGGGACTTGTTTGTCCCAGCGGGTGAAACACCAAGCGCACGGAACATTGTTCATTGCACTTCATGATCTGCTCTAGAACATCTGATGCGCACATGCATCAGTGCATATAATCAGTAACATCTTATTAGTAATGTCCATATTTATAAGTCAATTGTATTGNCAATTGTCAATCCTCTCTCTAGAAAGTGGCTACTTTGAACTATAATAAATGATTCCCCATTAAACCTGTTTTTCTATTTCTTCTCACTTTTCTGTTTCCTCTCTCTTTCTCTTTCCCCACCCATTTTCTCGCTCTTTCCCCTTGTTTCCTCTCTTT
>JABWIB010000044.1:168173-188583 GCA_016617825.1 Platyplectrum ornatum | reverse complement strand
ATCTCCCTGTTTAGTAAATATACCCCCATATCAGTCGTATAGTGCAATTATTGTGCAGGCCAATTCAATTATTAATGCGCAAACTGCATAAGGGGAAAAACTTNTACACAACCAGCTTTTTTCCNATGTTCGCAGAGAATNGTCCCCTTAGGATTTAGTTTCCAAAGAGAAAAATGCAGTATAAAGGATACCCCATAACATAGATGGGTGATAATTAACTGTTGGACTTCTTCATTTCATTGTTTCAAANCAAAACTGATTGTGTGTAGACAACAAAGGTATGTATGCTAGATACCAGCAGTTATTGATGCAATTTACATCTCCTGACATTTCTATCGTACCAGATACATTGGTAAACTGTGAATATTAGTTACATTGTAATATTCCTGCTTAAAAATATTTAGTATATACATTTTTATCTACTTATTTCTGTGGGTCTGTGGCAACACCACTGACCATTATTTTTGTTTTGCACTGTTATTGGTTACACCTTTTTGACTATGGGTAAGATATAGTATATTCATAGGTTTTTTTTTAAGAGGTTCTTGCTCAATATTTTTTTTTAACAAATAAGTAAAGTAGGATTTATGAAAGATCCTCATTAAAATAAAAAAAGAAAAAAAACTGTATTTCAATTTTTTTATATATATATATATATATATATATATATATATATATATATAATGTAAAATGTTACCCTGTTTCATTCTTTTATGTGTATCTCCTGATCTGTGTGACCTCTTGGAAGTTTTCTCCTTGACAGGTGTATTTAGCCAGATCTTAGAGCCTGAATGTCTGTAGAGAACAAGTCTATAATGTATACATTTCTCACCACTCAACTCTTGATACATATTGTTGAAGTGTAAACTGATATTTTTTTTCCTGGTAACATCTTCAATTATTCCATTGACATTTCTCATTTTGGGAAGCTATGTGAGTAATTTTTTTGTAATGATTTCACTGTTCTCTGTTTCTAATGGCTCCAATAGTCTGAAAGTTGCACAAAGCAAAGATAGCATCACCTTACAAATCAATATGAGAATGTCTGAAACACCATCCTTTCTGTAAACTGGTACAATGACAAATGGTTCTCTCCTGCAAATTTCTGTCACTTTTATTCAAAATCTGTTATGTTTCGCACACAAATGAAGACAGGTTATTATTTGTTGCATGCGGTCCTNAGAGTCTGGCTGGATTTAAGCAGGAATTGGCGTCTTGTTTCTTTCTTCAGTTGGGAGATCAGTCTTTAGAGATGAGTTTGTTATTTTTTACTTACATAATTGTATGCTTAATCGCCTTCTTGTAGTATTACCGCGTGATTGGCTAGGCTTGTTCAACAATATAAAAACATGTCGTCTGCTGCTCCCACAAACATGCAATGTTGAAATATATATAGTAGGGAGGGGCGAGGGCTCAGCCTATTACAAAAGCAGCTCAATCCCAATCTTACAGTGTAAGTGGAGTCACAATGACAGGCACTCCAGTTACTAGAGGGGCGAGCGGCAGACTGGGGACCCCCACCCATTGAAAAACATGTACTGAACACAATTCCATAAAAAAAATCACANTGAGCCTCATAAATATGGTGCCACCAGTCACTCAGAATGTAATATAGGGTAAACTGGAGGCCTTCATTGTGTAATGCAGACAGGCTCACTTTCCAATCTGTCAACACATTCAGGTTGTGTATGATCGCGGCACATAATAATGTTCTTAATGATGTATTCTGTCTTGTAAACAATAACTAGCTGTGGATTGAGTCACCCTGCTCTATTCAACGCTACATTTGTTGTTTGTCTTTGTAATATATAGTATATACATATACCTACACATTACGTCATATAGATTTGACATTGTAGATTTTTCTGCCCTTTTTAAAATTCTAATAACCATAAAAAGTTCAACTTTCCTAGGACAGGTGCGTTGTTTTATATGCACCTTTTTCCGTAGGGTTCTATGGATAGATTGTATACATAATCCCACTTTATAAATCACTCATTTCTATTTTTAAACTACAGGGAAAGTTACTCAGCAGGTCAGAGCAGAGAACCAGTCATATAGAATTATGTTTATCAGCATATCATGGAAACCGCCTCCTTACTAGCGGTTCTAGCTGAGAAGGTATAGTCACTACTATGGTGGTCCCCTCAGGCAATTTTTAAAGGGGAAAATGGAAATGCACTGAGGTTGATGTGGTAGGTCCTATTGTTGAATTTATTCTTATTTCTTTCTCTGTGGAATACTGATGACTGCATGCAATAACAATAAAAAGGTGTGTGTTATACGATGCTCAGAACAGTTTGGAATACTGATGTGGTCTCTTTTTTATAGTAGTACTGGCTAATGCATAGGCCAGATGTTTTCCTTTAAATAGCTGATGGATTTTACAGTTCCTGATAGATGCATGCATCTCTTGAAGTAGTTTTTTGGCCAGTGAGTTATTTTGTTTACTGCACACATTTAGCCGTTTTATTGATTTGTTATAAAAAAAATTTGCATAAAATTTGTTTTTTGTTTGTTTTTAAACTATATTGTCCAATAATGTAACATAGTCTAATTAAGAAGCCATATAAACAGTGGTCTCACAGTGTCAGCAGCACTTGGGAGACACAGAAGGTAAGTAAAATTTTAATGTATAGAAGCGTGTTACAATGGCGTTACAAGGAAGTCGCTTGCGTGTCCTATGAAAGTAAGAATTTGCACTTGCTGGGAAAATATGTTTAAAAAAAAACAATAACTGGCCACTAGAACCGCAAGAAACTGTGTGTGTGTGTGTNATTTTATTTTATTATTAAATTATGGCCTAAACATAAACAAATATTTTTAAAACCTTTAAAATGAAGTATCTAGTATAAATCCATTTAATGATAACAATATATAACAATATTTATTTTTTCAATTGTTCTTTTTACAGTAAAAATAAAAATGAAGGTTTCTATGTGGGTTTTTTTTTTACTGTTTTTTCCCCCTCATGTGCAAAGTCATGTCAGACATTTTCAAAGATTTTTGATGCGTGGATGTCTCGTGTCATGTGTAATCACGTTTGTATTCTTGAGTCAGGCCTATCGAAACTGAACTCTGCTGGTTTGCTGCAGGTCAGCTTTCATGGACAATTAGTGTTGTAACAGCTCTTTGGTCACAAGTTGTCGTGAATGTTTATCATAAAGGCATCAGTCTGAATCAGAGCTGCACTGATCAGTTAGTCTCCTGGTTTCTGAAGCATTTCATGTTAGCCTTTTTATGTGAGGCAGGCAAATTCTCCATAATGCCTTGTCCAGCGATTCCTTTTTTTTCCGGTTATCTGCGTGGAGCCTCGGGCGTTTATGCGTCTTCCTAGTATCCTCCTTTTACTTATTTTTTTATGTGTTGTGCTCTCTCAGTAACTGTCACAGATGGATCAGAGCATAGCATGACAAGTATGAAAAAGCCATCTNCCTACTGTTTTGGCTCCATGTCAGTATCGACAACCGGTACATGTTTGACACTGTGAGGTGACTGCTTACAGCGCTATGTACTTGTAAACCAATAAATCTTAAGTGTCACTGCTCTCATTCCCACTTGATTGCTCTTTTTACCCCACCGCCCACTATTAAATCTCCATGGCAACTCAGATTTGTTAAATGTTTGTGTGTGTGTGGGGTTATTTCTTTACTGTACTGACTTTGAGTGTCATCAGGAGTCTATGTGAGATGGTGGATAATTGCCTTTTTTGTTTTTTTCTGAGCATGTGCCGCCATGTAATTATATGATTCTTTAGAGAAAATAGAAATTGACCATGGGGTCCTATCAACACTGGGTGCCTGTTCCTCCTTGAGTGTCCACACACAGATTATATGAAATATAATGGTAAATAAAAATATAATTTACATATTTTCTGAAACAAGTCTTTACCCATAACAGTTTCAGATGTTCCTTCTCTGCAGAGACATTGTGCTTGCAATTTAAATTTTGAGAGAATAAAAGAAATAAAACCACTGGGCCTAAATTTACTAAGCAGGGAGATTGATCAGTGGGAATGTTGCCCATAGCAACCAATCAGATTCAAGCTCACATTCTCCAGTGTGTAAAATGAAACAGAGAGCTTGAATCTGGTTGGTTGCTATGGGCAACATCCCCACTTTTCAGTCTCCATGCTGAGTAAATTTAGGCCCTGCACATGTTCAGTCCATATCTGTGCCCTCAAGATACAGGGTTCCGTGTTGATATGGGGTAGACGTGAGCACTATAGGTCCAAATATTTCCTTATCTATACTGCTAGTGCCTGTGCATACTTTTTGTCTGTTTTACGTGCCTGGCATTCAGAAAATTGAATCTGTCCCTAAGTCACATGGCAGACTGGTTAAGTAAACAAGACAATTTCAGGATAGATAACAGAGGGTTGTAGAAAATGGAATTAACTCCGGGAATGGAAAGGTACAAGTAGAGATCCCCAAGAATCTGTATTTTGAACAATGCATTTAAATATCTTTATTGAGTCTATTACACATTCTATCAAGGGTAATAAACCATTTTGTAGAGATTTGTGGTTAGGTAGCCATACCAGGAGAGGTAGACAGGATGGGCATGCTCCTCATTTTTGCCCTCTGGATGTATTGCCAGTACCAGGAATTTCTTATGGTGCGAGTATGTTTTCCATATGATCAGAGTTGTGTATATAGGGCATGACTTTGTTGAGAACATCCATAGTACTTAAGGTAGGGACACATAAGAGGCATAAGTTTCAAACGTTTAAGGGGAGTGCCAGGGGTTTGCATTAAGAAATTATATTAATTTACAAAAGTGTGGCAACAGTTTAACAACGAAGAAAGCNTAATCATGTACTCAGGACTCAAAAACCCAAAAGCTCAATATAACTTTTACAGAACAATCTTGGTGGGTACTGGGGAAGAAACTGATCCAGGAGTCACTACAGTATTTCATGTCATTTAAAGGTAGCCGAGGTAACTAACCAATAAGAAAGGTAAGTTTAATACGTAGCATGAAGAGATATTGATATGGTCTCAGCTTGTATACTATACCAGATTTAGATTTTCGCAGAGCCTTCATTGTGAGTTAGTTGATGCAAACACAATAGGACCTTTTAAACATGCTGCCATGAGATAACTATAATATAATGACAATTATTAAATCAGGNTGCCTCTGGGAGATGCCTGGACTTTAGGCATTGGTCCTGGGAAAAGCTGACAAAACCTCCAGACCTAAATTTGAGTATTCTTTTTAATTCTTATTTTTAAGCTATTACTTGAATTCTTTTCTCTCCATTCCTAATGAATTCATTATTGTACATCGCAGTAGAATAAAGACTTCATTAATGTATAATAAAAGTTACTGAATTGTGTGACTGGGAAAGTGGTGATTTTGCCCATAGCAACCAATCAGATTCAAGCTCCCCGTTTCTAATTACGTACTGAGAATGTGAGCTTGAATCTGGTTACTATGGGCAACATCTCTATTTTTTTTAATCCCACAGTTTAGTAAATTTAGGCCCCGGTTTTTATTATTTTCAATATGGCCATCCTTAATATCTCCAAATACTGGTGATATAACCACTTTGTGATGTGGGTGCATATTCAGCATTGCACTCACTGCTATGTATGCTTTATAGGGTAATATTCAAATCGATGGTTTATCAGAACTGCTCCTACAGACTATTTTGCATAGCAACTGTAATAGCAATTTGAGAAATATTTTTACATTCAAAACCACAAGAACTTGGTTGTCTTTACATTTGTATATTAAAACTAATAAAGTAATGACTATATTCAGCTTTTTTACTTTAATAAAGAATTGTTAGGAAACATTGGTGACATTTTTTATGTCCCCATTTCCCTAGGCTTAAGCAAAGTCCTTATTTTTTCTCCCCTAACCTGCAATGCTTTCTGTCCTCTGAATAAATAACCGCAGCACTGATAATTGGTTCCGATTGTGGTTTACTGCATTTAGCAGCTTAAGGAAGGGTACTTGTTAACTAAGAAGATAATTCATTTCTATTCTTTGGAACTGTACAATGTGATAAACGATCTTTCAGTACAAAATTCCCCATCTCTGAGACAGTATTAGTTTTTACTTTAATTACCAGCTCCGGTAATGTTTCCTATCCATAACTGTCTACAAAATAGACTGTCGGTGAGCAGAGGGTATGGCCTGTTTACTCATCCGTTGAAAAATAACGCTAGGTTCCACCAACTCGTCTTTACATGTCCTGAACTGCCTTATGGGAGACTGTCCTTCATTTAAATATTTAAATATTAATGCTTTGTTTTCCAAGAAGAAAAGTTCAATATCATTTTAAGGATATTCAAGTGTTTTCTGCACCAAACTTTTTGGTTTGTGTGTGAGCAGTATGGGAAAAGACCTGCGAGTTCTCATCCATTTAAGGAGGTCTGACATGGCATTTTTTTCCCACTTCTCTCATTACAAAACAACGACAAAAAGGATAAGCTTGTCAAAGGTGGCTTTCTCAAAAACTGCTTGGATGACATTAGCTGCAAATGAGCAGAGCGACACTAACTACTAATTGATTATAGTAATTACGCAGTCTTTGGCTAGTTTGTATTGGCAAACTATATATACTCCTCATAAATGTGAACTTGCAGAATGCACAGAAAAGGTCACTCTCATTTGCATGATAGGCTTCATTAGAATATGCTNAGGACAAGACCTAGTGTTTTATGACTTGGGGTGATGAATAGCTACCATATTACTTTGCTAGCTGAAAGCATGTTTCAGTCACCTTAATTTACATGCTTTTGTTAATGTTAAAAAGAATACGTTTGCTACTGGGAAACTGGTATCCAGCAGCCATTTTGATTATGTTTTTCTCTGCCCCTAATCTCTTCTGTTTTTAAAGTGGAAGGATCACTTTTTAAAATAATAAATTCTGTGAAATTACTGTTTTTTAAGGAATTGGAAGCCGCCATACACTGTGCAATAATTGTACTTGTAATTACACTGTTATTAGACTTGGGCTTGGAAATATCATTTATTAACTCTAATACTGTTTGCAACTATTGAAATTTAACTCCCCTGCTAAGTCTCATGGTTTCACCTGCTCTTGAATAAGTTGGAAGTAAATAGTGCCTAAAGTCTGAATCTGGTCCAATATACAAAGTATAATATAATATGATTAAAAAAACTATAAAATATTTAAACTCTCCAGTAGTTGTCATGACCATTACATTCCTTTCGATATTCCTTACCTTATTATTCCCAGGAAATATGAACGTGTACTATGGTATCTTCATAGTAATCTCTATGTGAGGAACTATAAATATAGAATTTGATATTCTGGTCTGAATTGATAAAGTTACTAATTAATGTCACAACATGAGATCTATTGTCAGTTATATAGGCCAGTGCAGTAGAGCATGCGGCAACATGTCAGAATTCTTTTGCAGTGACTGACATCCTTCAGTCCCAAGGGGTTCTTCTAGTACCCTCTCAAGAATGAGCCAGTTCTTTATATTTTGATCACTCACCGTGAGTGGCAGCATGGTAAGAAATGGCAACACTGTTCCTCCTGCTCATCTTTTGTCAATGATGTGGATGAGTATTTCACATAACCTACCTCTTCCTTGGCTTCTATTGAATATGTATGCCTTTGAAGCCTCCCAGCACTTGTTACGTCACAAAAAGATACACAATTTTCATAAACAGTTATGGCCTTCATAAACTAACATAAACATACATGAAAATAAGACATATGTAGAAGCTAGTTGTGTTGTGAGTGTTTATTATTTATTTATTTCTTACATGTATTTCCATATCATTTTATTGATGGCTAAAATGTTGATTTCTTGCTCCTTTTCACACTCGCGTGTCTTTAAATTCATTGGATTAATAAAAGACATATTTGGGTAGATACAATGGCATTGATGTTAGAGGGGGATGTCTCTTCTTTATATTANAATGGAAATTAAACACTTGTATTTGTGAGTTTTAAATAAAAGTTATAATGAACAAAGGCCAAACTGCGAAACATGTAAGAGCACTCTGTCGCCTAAATTGTGTAAAATTTAACTGAGAATCTGATTGGTTGCTATGGACAACATCCCCACTTTGCAATCTCCCTGCTTAGTAAATTTAGGCCCATATGTGTGCTTTATAGATCTGGTTTCCGAAGGTTCAAGAGCAAGAGCAGTACAAAAAACTTAAGGTGGATTTCCCTGTGCAGTTTCCCCATACGTAGGAGAATCGCTTATATATAATGAGGCACCTAATTAGTAGAGATGTTAAGATATGTAACTATGAAAGTTTTCCTGATGCTGTAGTTAAAGGCTGTGTGTGTTCTACTGCCAATGCACAACAAGCTTGCACATGCTTTTTAAAATATCATTGCTGCCAGTGTACATGTCTGTAATTTATTTATTTGAGCATGCTGCAGGCATATTTCATTATTTGTTGTACAGATTTTTTTTCATACTGTTAAGTAAGATTAAATACATCTTCTTTGTTCAGAAGAAAAGGAATTTCATTNAGCCTCGGTGCTTGCAATAAAGTAATGAATAGTTTGTGTAGCATTATTTATGTAACTGATGAAGTTAGTGGCCACCATGTGCTGTGCGTCCTATGCTTGTCTTCAAGATGCTGAAACTTAAAGTCACACTACCACTTAGCAGAGCCCTGTGTGCTTCTGCGGCCTGTTGTTTGCTCGGAGTTTTGTTGCTGGCTGTCCTCGCAGTGTACAGCTGATCAGCACAGTTATTAAATAAAAACTGGAAAAATGGAAGCGCTTTNATTGGGTTTCCATTAGGTTTGTTGGCTTTTTCAGTGCTGGGATCCTCAGCACTCATGTCATTAATCAGTAACTACACTAGTGACACACAGTTGCAAATATATGATAAGCCACCAGCCACTTACAAGGCTTTTCTGCTTGTGGTGGTCCTAACTCTATAACTATGACAATTCCTCATTGTATCAAGGGCCGGCACGCCCATTAGGCCAACTTGGCGGGCGGCCAGTCGAGCGACGTGACGTCATTCTCAGAGAAGGGGGTGCGGTGCTAGGTCTGTCTAGGGCGCCCGCAGACCTAGCGCCAACCCTTATGTGTTTTCTCATGCTGGCAGCGATGACCTTCCAGTGAGCGCCCAGCGTTAGAAATGTATATGGCATCATATAGTAAGTTATAACTGAAAAACTGATGAACTGCAATAAATTGATTTAGAGCAAATAAAAGCGTTAATGGTATTGACCAATGGCTGCTTTTTTTTGGTAGAATTTAGTCAATGCATATATTTTATAGGTTGTGTTTTTTTGTTTTTTTTTTAAGAAAAGCTGCAACTCTATTTCTAAAATATTGTAAAAATTTCCTAAAGCTAAAATAAATNATTGAGGCTCTGCTTACTGAACTATGTAAGAATAGAATACAACAGCTATAAGCAATCAGATTCGAGCTCACATTCTCCAGTATGTAAAATGAAACAGAAAGCTTAAATCTGATTGGTTGCTATGGGCAATATCCCCACTTTTNAATCTCCCTGCTTAGTAAATTTAGGCCTTAGACTAATGAATACTTACTAATTTTATGTGGTACAATCAAGTGGTTGGATTTATTATAAAAAAGCAAAAACATGTAGTTTGCTTTTAAATTATTACAGCATGACATTTTATTTAGGGAAATGAATATATTTACTATGTTATCTAATCTCTTTAAATGATGCAAATTTGTACTTATTGTCGTCATCAACCAATGTACATTCAGAATATGCAAGGTCTTGCCGCAAGTAGTAATATATTATTATTCAGATGGTTTCTATCCTTGTTTTAGCCTCTGGCTTCTCTTCCAAATCAGGTGATCTACCTTTTCAAGGAGATTAACATTGCTTCACTATAGCTCATGCAAAAGTNCCATTTAAACAGATGGTAGCTTCTATGAATATAAAGCAAGACACTAAGTAACTATATATTGTGACAAAGTTGTATTTGAGAATATTTCTCATGTGCAGAAATCATTGCATATTATTGTATGACCTACAGACACTTCTCGTGTCTACTTGATATTCTAATTAGTAAGAGAATATCTTTTCCAGGATCTGGCTTTGGTTCACCACGGCTGAAAGTTTTTGGAGTTCTGACCACAAGTTGCAGCAGCTTGGATCAGTTTGTCATCATCTTAGCCACCACCTTGTATTTTCACCATTTGCGTTTTATTGGTATGAAGCAGGGTTTGAAGTGGGATGAATACAGATGTATGTCATTCTGTCACTTATCCAGTTGAATTCATTTACAAACTATAAATCTTTTATTTTCTNTTATTTTCATTCCTCCACTTATAAATTCCCACTTCCGCCACTGACAAGTTCTGGAATAAAATGCTAAATTTTCTCCATACAAAAGGCGCCCTCTTGACCAAATATTATTAAATAGTTTCCTATTGACTAGTGTCCTCCTGGTGAAGGGGTTGTCAACACCTGGAGAGCTGCAGATTGCCTACCCCTGCACTAGAGAATTGTACAATATACAAATTTAACAATATACCACCCCCTCTATGTAGAACTAGAAGTCCCAGCATGTTTTAACTGCACAGGCATAGTTGATACCTGGCAAAGCATGCTGGGGGGCATGATGGGGATAAAAGCAGGACTGTTTATATAAATCTCTGTCAATGTTAATTTAAATAAGACTCACCCCGAAAATAAGCCCTATGGTGTTTTTTTGGACCAAAAAAAATTCTTAAATTCTTATTATCAGGGAAACACGGTAGTTACCCATGCAGTTGCACACACCAGATAGAGGGGGCGCTCTGCCGTTCAAACACTCCTTTCCTTTCTAACCTTCAATCTTGCCACCTTGCTATGGGACCCTTGGTCGCTCTTCTTGCACTCCTGCCAGAGCAGGTCTTTTAAAAGTACTTTGTGTAAGATTTAAAAGTGAAAGACTTAGTGGCATCAGAAAAAAAGAGAACTGGGTACATGTGAACGTCAGTGTATTAAAAGTTATAAAATAAAGTGTTGTTTCTTAAATAATCCCAATTTGAATTCTCTNATGATGTAACACAATCTTGTATAACCTACAAGCTATGGAAGTTTTGAAAAAATGATTACAAACGTTACATTTGAGTAAACAGTTACGTTGTATTTTTTTGATGTTGTAGTTTTCTTCTTTGCTGCCAAGTGTAATGAGCGATCTGTAGTTCTCGGTGACTCGCAATCGGTTCTACAGAGTTTCTGATTTATGTAGCTCCAAAGCTATAGCTAAAAGCTAGTTCAAGCTGTCTGCTCATTTCAACTTTAAGTATCAATATTTTGATTGCTGCCATTTTCTGACAGCTTCAAAGTGGAATTTGAGAAACTGTGTCAACCCAGAGGATAAGGTTGGATTTGCTGGAAGGAAGCAAACTGTCATTATAAAAGAATTATTCCATCCGTACCCCAAAAAGATAGGATCACATAATTATTTTACATGCATTTTTTAAGGAATGCAACTAAATCATGTTTAATGATGGGTAATGCTGCATAAATTTGTCATGCTTGATCAGCTAGCACAGAGTGCTGAATATATATTCTGCCTTTTTAGGTTTAGTATTGCCTAAAGCCATAGGGGAATCAAAATGTTATTTGATGATATCTGAATGTTAATGAAATTGTTATTAATAGCATTTTTATTACTCTTAATGACATATGTAAATAAGGCCAAATGTGAATCTCCACTGACACCAAGAGATAATTTTAATGTTCTCATAAACCTTTAGTCTTAAACTAGTGATTATACATCANTGCAGAGCAATGTGTATGGAAGTGAAACATGCCCGTCAGTTGTATGTACCTGAATGTGTAGCATCTTCTTGGTAAACATTTGTTTCTTTTAAACGTCCAATTTTGATAAGTTCCACATGATGGCGGGTCATCAAAATGACTTCTGGTATTGACTCGCTTTCATATAATTAACCACCTCATGTATGTATCACTGGTGACAAGAAAAGCACCACTAGAATAAGTTAAAAAACAATATGGTTTCATGTTAAAATACTTATAGCATGTGACTGACACATGATGAAAAGAAACATGCTGGAAAACAAAAACGGGGTGAATTATGGTGAGGCCTGGGCAAATGAAGACATCTCAACATGTTTGAAAAATGAATGGTCCTAAAGATGACGTTATAAATGTAGTATTGTATAAAGGCATTTCCTCTATANTAAGACAGCTATTGTAAAGTTCCAGCATACTGTATGAGCAATCAAACACCCTTGCAAATAATGTAGCAAAGTAGGTCTTCTTACATACTGCAGTNCATATTAGATGATTTATATTTAACCTTAGATTCACGAAGAATGATATAATTTACTAAACTCTACTAAGAAATCCATTGCTGGTCGTAGACTTCTGGGAAACAGAAGATGATATTCTTGCCTTGTTGAATAAATTAATATTTTAGCAAGTGCTTATAACAATATGACTGCATAGAGGAATCTCTTCTAACTAACCCTTCCTAGGTCAAACTCTAGAACCAAGCCCTATGAATGAATTTTGTGAACACTCACCACATTAAAACGTAAAGTAATACAAATCTAACAACTTGCTTTCCTCTTTTTAGGGCTAATTTTAAAGCTATAATTGTGATCACCTTTCCTGGCAAGAGACGNGCAAAGCAGTATTAGAGGGGGCAGCGACCTGTAGTAAACCAGTGCTGGTACTAAGTGGCAGCTACTGTGGAAAACGTATTGAAACCCTTAATAAATTGTACAGCCTAATATGCTAAATGGAATTGTCCTCTCACATGAAACTTTAGCTATTTTACATTTTCAGGTTTTGTCTAAAAGCACATTGGATGAAAGTTATCTCATAGTAGCAACTGGTGTCTGTAATATAGAGGTTTACCATCAGTATTGTTCTGTAATTTAGGTCTGCCGTTTACTACGACTGCACCAAATTACATACTTGAAANTGTGAATATTCGTTTAAGTGTGTGTTATATAGAAAAAACATGCAGTCGCTTGTTATTTCAGTCCTTATTTTATTTCATACCATTTCTTGAAACATCCATAAAAATCCTCCTGTGGTTAAATGGTTGTTGCTAAACATCCCCATGCTAATAAG
This sequence comes from Platyplectrum ornatum, assembly GCA_016617825.1. Taxonomy (NCBI): domain Eukaryota; kingdom Metazoa; phylum Chordata; class Amphibia; order Anura; family Limnodynastidae; genus Platyplectrum; species Platyplectrum ornatum. Next base: position 175,546 of record JABWIB010000044.1, on the reverse strand, counting down.
CGTGCACATAATATAATCATAGNCATTTGCTTAATACATTTTGTAATTGTAGTCACTGTGCTATGGNAGAGATTTGTTTTTTATATGATTCTTGATCCTTGTATATACTATGCAATTTAATCACAAGTTAGCAAATCGTAAGTAACTATAATGGGATTTATTTCTGCAGTTCAAGTTTTGTAACTACAGGCACATACATGTAACGGAAATTCACCATATAAATANAGAATTTACCTTAAATGTACCCCACATTCAAAAACTCACAATTTATATAGTTCTGGAAGGGACATCTGTTCATAAAATGACATTAACCTATAGTTCTGCAGGGGGTGACTGCANGGGGATGAATGTCCTCCTTCAATCAATTCCTTAGATTGAAGATTATAAACTACATTGACTTCTACTTGTAGTCGTGATTTAATATGTAAAATAGACCAAATAGTCACANAAAATAAATAAGGACACACTTTGCACCCGGCACCCAGGTATTTGAAGCTCCCATAGNAGCAAAGTAGGTTTGGAGTAAATTTTTATTTATTTATTATATTTACTTTGTTGTGTTTGTTTGTTTTGTTTCTATAAAATTCAAGAAAAATTTACTGGATTAAAAAAAAAAAGAAAAACACTGCAGACAGGACAAATCAAATACTGGAATTATGCAGGGACTGAGGGAACAAACCCAAGAACTGAAGCTCACAATAACTGGACACAAAAAGACTAAAGTAACAAGCTAAATGTGGTCAGTTAGCAGAGGGCAGATTCATGGAATAGGCAGGGTGGGTACAAAGGAACAGTACAAAGGAACAAAGACAAGGTTCAGGATTCAGATATCGGTACAGGATTCAAAAGGACAAGAACACATAATACAGATCCAGCTAATGGGTGCAAAGATCCAGATACAATGGNGATACAGATTCACACAGGATACAGGTAGGTCACAGGATACAGGTACATGTGTAACTAGGTAAGTGTTCCTGGTATGTGAAATAATTAGCTGGAGATTTTGATGTTTTACCTATTTAGACAGGCAGTCAACAACTAAAGAGACAGAGGTGAGTGTCACGTATGACTGGAGGGTAGAAGGTGAGTTTTAGGTTTAGGCTGCATGGAGAGGAAAGGGCATAGAATAGGAGGTTAGTATTGGACTGGGGAGGGCATGGAACATAAAAGGAGAAAATTATAGTTAGGGGAGGGGGTAGAGTATTGGGTAGAGTTTAATGTAAGGTAGCAGGAAGGGTACGGAGTATTGAAGTGCAATATTATAGTTAGCTGACGGGGAGTGGGATAGAGCATAGAAGAGGAGAATAAAATAAAGGGATTGGTTAGGGGGTGGTATTGTGTGGACATCTGTTGCACGGACCACTGATCTGCACAAAGGACTTAAGCTAGGGGTCTGGGAGCATAAACTGCTAGACCTCTACTTTACCAACCGCGAGAGAGGTGAGTGACAAGGATGTTCACCCTGTGCTGCCTGTATCAAGACCCAGATGCTGGCTCCTACTTTCCTTTCTTTTACATGCCTTTGGACAGGATTTCTGATTATTCTTCTGTCAAACAGACTGGTTTGCAAATACAAGCGGGGCCAGATTAAGAGCTATATGGGTCTGGGGCACAAAATGGTCAAAAACCCTCAGTGATGCGTGAGTATGATCACTGTTGTGTGTGGTGGTCAATTATATGTGAGCAACTTAATCACACTGTGGCCATCACACAGCAGCACTGTGGGCCTTTTTGACAATGGAGGCCTGGGGATGTAGTTTTATTAACCACATTGTTAATCCGGCCTTGATTGCAATTCAAATTTGGCAATTTCTTTCTCTGCATATGATCCAAACTTCTGCACCACAAGCATTTTCCATTTATAGGAGTCATAGATAGACCGTCAAAACAGGCCCTTCACAAGAGAGGTAATAATGTTACTGACCTGCATTTGCACGAGAATGAAATCTGGGCATTTGGCAATCAGCCTGTTATAATTATAAGAATTGCTAACTATTGTTTAGAATGTGGTTTCCACATTAATGGCTAAATATCTGTCTGACCTTTTCACCCATGCTAAACTGATTAAAGCAGTGTTTGTTACCTACAAGTGACACATGCGTTACCAGTTAAGGCCTGTGAAAGTAAAAGCATGCTAGAGTGACTTGCTAAGTGACAGACAGTAAAACTGTGCCTTATTGCTCACTAGAAGCACTCCCTGCAGCCAGTCTGGGCTCTGTAGTCCTAGATGAGGTCTTCATGGGTGCTGACCATAAAAAGTTCATCAAAGTAATGAGGCGAAGAGAGAGCTTGGCGCTCATGGGCAGAACTCGGCACCAAGGAGTGTGAACTGACTCCAGCTGTGACAATAAAACAGCAGGTGGCTGCTGTCATTAGGGGTGGCAGATGAGGCAGGGGACTAACTCTCAGCCCACAAAACTCTCATTTGTTAGCCATGGCCACTGTACCATGCAAAATAGCTTCCATCTCAGTCAATTTTACATTGCAAAATATTACACAGTCGCCACAAGAAAATTGGAGCCTTGGGTATAAAGAACTGTGTGATCTCTTTACTCAGAAACATAGCTTTGCTAGACTATGCTGGAAGAGCGTGTATATTTTTCTTAAGTTATTAAGCATATTCTTCATAACTATGTAACTATTTAACCCATTAAATAGATTACATGGGAGTTTCTGTATTTAGATTCCACTTTGTATGGAAATCATTGTCTCATTTAAGTTCAGAGACAGATCATACACGGCTCAACGTTGTGATGATGTACAGCTAGCACACAATGTCAATATCATATCATACAATATCATATTGTAATGTAGAATTATTCTTATNTCCACAATGCCCGTGTATGTAGATAAAGCTAAAGCTACATATATTTAAAAATACCAAGGAAAAAGCAGGCTAGTATAATAAAGTTAAAAAAAAATACATTTTTATTGTATCACTTACTAATACGTTATTGTAATTACTGACTAAATCCCAAAGGACTTGATCAGGACCACAGAAAACGCGTCATTTTCCACAGCCTGGATTCAGAAAACATAAAAAAAAATGTAATTATTAAATATGAAGGGGCCCAAGAAGTTACTGTATCGGGGCCCAGAATTTCTCCTGGCGGCCCTGAAAATATGTGATCAGTTTGATAATTGGGTGGAAATGCTGTGCTTTGTACCCAGCTTATCAGAGGACGTGTATAAATATGGAACTATGCTTTCTTTGCTGCGTAGGAAGCTTATTATTTCTGTTTTGAGACTTTTCAGTTGAATGCTTTTCTTGATTCCTTACACAGAGGANATTTTTATATTAAAGAGGTTTACATGTTATACACCATGATTATAGAAAGCAACATGAATGGTGTCCATTTTACTGGCACATTACATATGAGTGTCGAGAAGGGACAGGTACTGAACATGTTTAGATAATCAGATAATAGAGTTTATATGTTTGTACAATATAGAGTTCTTGTCTTGTACTACTCATGTAATCCACTGTGGATGCATGTAATGTGTGTGTCTATTTTCTTCTAAAATCAATTGCCCAAAAAATTGATGTGGATTTACTGTGCACAATCTACAAAGGATTAAACTGAATCATGCCTTAGCTAAAGACTGGATTAACCATGGGGCTGGAAATATATGCGTATCATTGTCTTCTCAAAGATCTATAACTAAAAAGTGGCATCTGCTAATGCCTTTCTGCATTGCCAATACCTTTCCTGGTTTAGGGCCTTGAGCAGGCATTAATCTGAATGTAAATCTTCCCAACCAATCAACGCACATTGACTGGGACACATCCATAAANAATCCCCCTGTTCTTCTACATACATGGAACTGTTACAGATCTCTCATAGCAGGACAGTCTAGACATGAAAGAACTGGTTAGTAGTTATTACAGGCAATCAATAAGCCTAGTAAGATATTTGAATGACAAGGACAAATATTCAATTGATCTACCTTGAAGGGCGGCATGTATGTTCTGCCAGTAATGAGCTCTGAAGCAAAGCCTGGAGGCTATGTATTAGAATATAAGGCCCTTATTCACAGACTTAGCTACCACTAGAAGGTGCTTTTCAGCACAGAGCTATTGCTGTCATCAAGTGGCTGCTATTATGTATTGTTCATTTCCAGTTTACCTAGTAGCACATGTAACCAGCCTGGCTGTAAGGCATGCATAGGGCTAGTTTTATTTTGTATATTGCTTTGATCTCATATAAATTAGTACATGTTTTGTATATTGCTGTAATAAATAATGCTTCTGTCTAATTTTACCCTAACATTTTGAAATCACTCTTTACCACCTTGACTCCTGGTCTAATAAAGGAAAACTGTAACTCTAAACTTCTGTCTCCTCTATATATAAGATGAGTCCTCCTCCTTCTAAAGTTATTTAGAAAACTTAGAATTTTCCTTACTTTTTTCTTGGTTTTAATGTATTGTAACCTGCATTTTTGCTGTTTTTGCATGATCCAGTGATCTTAGGACTTTCTTTTTTACAGCAGGATGCCCATGTGGGGCAAGTGTATGTACAACTGGTTGGGGGGGGGGGGGTATTTAATTGCTGCCCTGTGTACATTACCCTCTTTTGCCTTCCAATATATTATAGGTAAGGACAAATCAGAAATGTTAAGGTGTGGGTCAAGTCTTAGAAGGTCATGCAAGGGCTGGCCTCTCAGTGCTCACATGAATGCTGTATCTAGCACAGGGTTGCTGACTCTCCCGTACTCTACTGGAAGACTCCCGAATTTTGGGCAGGTGTCCTGGAAGAGTCTGCAGTGAGTGTTACAATGATGTCATCAAGGCCACCTATACATAGCAAAAGCTATGTGTATGTTCTATAAGGGGNGNNGCTTCANACATGATTTACATAAACCACACCCTCTGTCAACCCCTATAGTGTCGGCTTTTCGTTTCTCCTGGGAGAGGGAAATTAAGTCGGGGACCCTGATCCGGTCTTAGTATTAGGCATGTGACATTATATAATACATAGTGAAGGTTTACAAAGTTAATGTAAGAATTACAGAGCTACTGTGTGTGAGTGAGCAGAGGCCACCCCCTAACTCACACAGAGATATGCTACCTGTCACCATCTCATTTAGATAGTTTAGAGGGTGCTTAGCAGGCCCTCACTGTACTAATTATATACCACCCCCCTCCTATTATTGCTGTGTCCCACCCTGCCATCTCTATGTGGTTCTGAGGATCCATAACCATGCTGGAGTACAATGCAGATTATAAACCTTATTATTAGTATTATTTTTTACTCTTGTCATCATCATTATTTTTTTTGAGGCATAAGATCTGCTTTTTATGCCAGTTGATTCACAATGCAAGAGAGAAATCTCCTGACAAGGGGGTATATTTACTAAGCCGCGAGTTTGCAGTGAGATTGGAAAGTGGAGATATTGCCCATGGCAACCAATCAGATTCAAGCTTTCAGTTTCATTTTACACTCTGGAGAATGTGAACTCGAATCTGATTGGTTGCCATAGGCAACATCTCCACTTTCCAATCTCACTGCAAACTCCCGGCTTAGTAAATATACCCCCATGGTTTGGTAAAGCTATGGTGTTATAGGGAATGTTATTCTTCATTTCATAATTCAGCTGTGTCCGTTATATGAGAAATGTCCAGATGAATTCCATGTTTAATGTTAAAAGTCTTAAAGCATGCCAGTTTGATTTGTATCCCTTCATGTCACTGCATGCTAATTAAAATCATATTTCTGCATATTTCATGCCTATCGTGTACATATGCAAATGGAATCCCATTGCCTTTCAGCAATTAGTAATTAAGTTTATGAAGGACAGCTGTAATACATAATTAACAAAAATGTTTGCGAGTCCTTTTCACACTGAAAGTTGTAACAGAAACATGTGCTTATCAAGTGAGCAATTTGTGATGTATTTCTGCATTTGTTGGATATCTAAATTGTCAGTCTCTGTCATCTTGTAACATAATTAGTCTTTAATTCCAGTCCTGCGATTTTTCGTCCTGCCCTCATATATTTAATGCATCATTAGATCTTACTACCCGATCCTCCCAGAGTCCCAGAGTTTTTTTTTCTCCTGGACTCTCCTGAAAACCTGCANTTGGATAGGTGTTACTGTAAGTGAAGGAGGACTAAAGACAAAGCACTATGATAACTGGTGTGGTCTATTCGCTGGATAAAGCCAANCCCAGCCAGAAGTGGCAATTTAAATATGAAAGTTAAATCTATATTGAAGAGGATTGTTATAAATCTATAAATCAATTGCAAATGCATAGAAGTACCCATACCCCCATAAAAAGGGGATGGTGTGAAATTCTGGACAGTACAGCAGTGCTTAGCATGCCCTTACTGCACTATTTACATACCTCTCTTAACCTAGGAGCTCGACCCACCCTGCCATTGGAAAGGCAAGCTTACATCTGTAAGATCAGATGTGATTAAAGTTTGCCACACACTAGTGCGATTATCAGCCNAAATACACAATTATCATTGATTGGGCTAAAACTCGGCCTATATGTGGGCAAGGACTCCGTCACATTTGACGGAGGAGAGGAGTATGAATGGAGAGAGAAGTCCTGTGCTGATTGACAGGCATCAGTCTGGGCAGGATGCCTGCCAATCAGAGCAGGGCTTCTCTCCTGATTCAGAATTATCTCTCTAGTGTGTGGGGCCCAAGGTGAAATCACCCTTATTATTGGCTTCCACGCACTGGGAGCGATAATCACTGTAGTGTGTGCCCAGCCTAATAGTTTGGAATTGTCCAGCATGTATCTGCTCCACTTAATGTGAAAACAAAATGGTGACTGTCACCAATCTATGGAGTCATGGAAAACCATTTTTAAGAAAATTTGTGTTAAACATTTACTGTATTATGCACATATATCTGTTTTATTCTAAATACTGAATTTATTCCTTCTGTTTCAGGGTGGCATTTGTTATGAGAAAGCATCTAAACACCCATTTACTGGGAAAGCATGGAGTTGGAACACCAAAGGAAAGGTGAGTGACTATTTTGGCTAAATCGTTGTTTCATTATAACACAGTTTATGGCAGTTATGTTCAATGTTACTATACCTAGAAGGATGCACTGCATGTGTGCTGCCTTAATAAAAAATATACACTAAGCCTATTAAATGTAATACACATGCCATACACAAGCTGTTAAAAATACATGTACCAATTTGGAATTAAATGAAAAAAACAGACCAGCGACACTGATAATATCATTGGTCAGTTTGCACAGTGGGGGGCTGATCCAGAATCTGGTGCAAAGTGTTGACCTAGGGGGGAATTCACTAACTGACGAATTGTGCAGAGAATTAATTTCGTCAGCGTTCGTCAGTGATATAAATTCGTCAATGACTGGTGATGTATAGTATTCAGTAAGTGA
>JABWIB010000044.1:164116-167691 GCA_016617825.1 Platyplectrum ornatum | reverse complement strand
TGTGGGTGAATACAATATTCGTCAGTTAGTGAATTCCATTTTTGTATCCATTGTATGGCAAAATTCGTCACCGCGATATCCCATTGACTATCTGTAAACGTCAATCAAAATGACGAAAAAATACACATTCGTCAACTAGTGAATACACATTTGACGAATTCGTCAGCAATATCGTCAGTTAGTGAATTCCCCCCCTGGACAAAACCAAACACTGAACTGCAGGGGAGACAAGCAGAAACTATGAAACAGATAAAAGTTGAAAGGTGACATTTCCTAACTCAACTTTAATTTTAAAATTAAATATAAAGCTATTCAGTTTGTGAAATGTGTATTGAAAAGCAAAATGTTTTACTTGCATGCTATAAAAAAGTGAATGAATGATTTCATTTGCAGCCCTCATATTGAAATATGGTTTTGCTCAGCTCTACTAAAAAAAGAGCATCTTTGGATCAGCTCATTTTGCCACGACATTGCTGATCCTATATAGATAGTACAGCGCGACCATATAGCCAGGGAAGTCGTGTGTACCCAGTTTCACAAGTGGCTGAGCAACTGCATCAATTTCACTCCAAAACGGAATTCACGGGGTGCTGCATCTATCCAATCTATTCTTAATAAGATATTGAGATGTGTTTGGTGTCAAGAAGGTAAATGAACAACATTATGAACTAGCTGTAACCCCTGAACTACTGCAGGATCTTTTGCTGGGAATATGATAAAGTCTTGTAACACCTTTGTTAAATGCCGATTGTAGCAAATATCTCCTAATTTCATTATATCCAGCTTAATGAATTGACTTCTGCTCTAACAGCAGTTTATTTACCCCCGTCATTCTGAGGATTCTGGCATTGTTTTCTATTACTGTAAAGCAAATGAATAGTTTCCCACTTCTTTATTGACATATCTGAAAAGCCGCTGAACGCAAGAAACTTCTTCATCAGCACCAAGCTCTGAACCTACATTTCCTGCAAATTGAGTTATTTTTTTCTTACCTGTTTAAAACATTAATGCATTGGCTGGAATAGTGCAAGCTTGCTACATTCTAATCTCTCCNGGACAATCTAATCTGTTTACCCTGCGCGCTGTAGCTCTCACTCTGTTTTCTGATAGGTTGCGTGTTACAACAAATTATGATAGAAGCTAGCTAAATACGTTGTGGCAATTAAATTAATAATGCATTTACTTTGCTACTATTTAGACTTGGTGCTTTGACTGATATATGCAAAAATGGTAATTTATTAAAAGCAAATTCATGTAATTGTACTGCCGAGTTTGATGGACCAAAAAAGTTGTCAGCATGACTATCATCAAGGAAACAGAAATGAAATAAGTTCCTTGTGTTTGAAGTTAGAGCCGCATACTGTTTGTGATGGCAAAGATACTGACAGCATAGCAAACAAAAGCAACTTGTTTCTAGAACATTCGAGGTAAATAGGAGTTCTGCATTTCTACTCAGCTGCTTTCCATATTCCCTTTAATATTGCTCGATTTTTCATGATGCTTTGGTAAGTACATCACTCATGTCGCAATTCACAAGATTGGTATCAAACTATTGTGATGAGGATTTTCAGATGATAGCAAGATGTGTGCCAGAAAGGAAGATTGGGCTGAAATTGAATATATCAGCAACTGCAGAGTATCCTTTCCAGTGGCAGCAAGTTAACTCATTGGTATCCCAAATCTCAATATTGCTGAACCGCATCCAGAATGAGCGTATAGTGCCAAGACTGAATACTGGAATTAGTGCNGTCCTGTTACGATGATTGTTCTAGTGTTTGTTGTTGCCGATAAACAGGGCGATTTTCTCTTGGGGAAGCCTCCCTGTCATTGGCACCATACAATACCCTGATGAAAAGATAAATGGGCATAATATCAATTTGGATTTCGGATCGATATCGTGATCGTGCCCTAGAATATAAGTGGCATTTTATCACAGTTTTTTTTGTAGCTGGATACACACAAGACGATTTTTAGCACATTATTGTGAAATAGAGATAAATATCGTCGTGTGTGTGTGTGGCCAGCTTTGGGGCTTATGTAAAANCCACGTCAAATCCATGTAAAATCCAGACTTCTATGCCTAACTGCATCTGTATTTAATATTGTTGTTGTTGTTGTTATTATAAATAGATCAGATCAGACATCTGGTTGCTCCCTGGGGGTATATTTACTAAGCAGTGAGATTGGAAAGTGGGGATGTTGCCCATAGCAACCAATCAGATTCAAGCTCTCGGTTCTCACTGCAATTTCGCCGCTTAATAAATTTACCCCCTGATGTGCAGTTATTTTATGTGTTTGTAACATTGTGATATCGACATATTATGAACGTTGCATGTTTTTAGTTTAACACTTAAAATAGCTGAAATAGAGTTGAATTAACGTAGGTTATGTTCTTAAGGATACCGGTTAGCAATGAAAGGTTCATGCAAATAACCTAAAATGCAGAGCCATCAATCCAACAAACTTCATAGTGTACCCACCAAACTACTACATCTACAATAAGCACACTGTTCGGGTTTAATTTAATTACCTTTTCACACACTTTGTAGAGACGCCCTAATAAAACAATGTTGCTCTAATATAATAACTGGAAATGAGACATTTTCAGCGTTGTTTCTTTGGAGTTAATAGAACCTCCCTCTTTACGTTTAGTTCATACATTGATTTTAAGTGATGTGATACGTCAAACCATTGGGATAACCCAACATAGTACCGATAGGGGCTGAAGGCAGTGATTTACATTGAATTACTGCCTTCAGGCCAGGTCCCAGTGGCAATTGATGTAAATTAATGTAATATCCCACCTACCATACTAAAAGTATGACATGACCATCCAGTGGGGCTTAGGGCATGATTTGCATAAATTACCCCCATGCCGCCAGCATTTGGTCTTTTCCGAAGATCTTTCACCACAATAATGCCTATTCTAGACTTCAATCAACCCGCAAGTCATTTTACTGCATTCTTTATGCTTCTTTGCACTCCTGTATCCATTATACTTTCTTCTTGTATGTGGAAGTAAGGCAACAGCCAAGCAAAGGGCATTGCTGAAATCAGTGGGGAAAGTGCGAGAGGACTAAGTAACAGAATTTGCCTTTTGTATGCAACTGTTTGTTTTCTACTTGCTGTGACCAAGCAGGATACAAAAGATTCTTCATTTTACCGTCTTAAAGGAATATAACTTGTGTAAATAAATGGCACTAACTTAATTTATTCCAGTCTTAGTAGTCTGCTGTAAATCTTATGTTGTTAGTTTAAGTGTATAAACAGCCTGTGCAGATGGGTGGCCAGAGTCAGTAGTGACTGCTGCTACTGCTGCTGTTTAGATTAGCAGGAAGTCTTTGACTTTCTTTATATTGATTTAAAAGTGAATGTTTTTGGACATTTAAAGTCTGGCAATGTCTCATAACTCCTGTGTTTCCTGTTTATTATCATAATGCAAGGGATACAGTTAGAGATTGAAATACATCTAAACAGCATGGAACTGAAGCGCTGTAAATATGTGCTGGAAATTATGTATGTCGTGGGGTTTTTTTTTACCTGAGAAATTCACACGTTTTAAGTTCAAGTTAAAA
>JABWIB010000044.1:144116-159116 GCA_016617825.1 Platyplectrum ornatum | reverse complement strand
AAGGGTCATTGCTTTTCAGCTTGAATGGATCAGAATGTGTTAGCTATTTGCACAGATTACCAGGGGCCTCTGAGCCATAACTCCCAACATTTAGGGGGCTGAAAACAGGACAAATAAGTCCCACCCCTGACTCCGCCCATATCTACCCCTTTTTCGGTAATCAGGCAAAATTGAACATGGTTACAATCTGACTGAAACACACATAAACTGAACAAAATTTTTAAATCTGTATTCGGGCCATGCCTCCGCATGTCAGAACCCACTTAGACACCAGCAGGTTGTAGTAAGAGCAAAAAAGGCATGTTTAAACTGGACAAAAAAAGTTTGCATCCAGTCCAATGACAGAAAAGTCAGTAAGACTCCATTCATGCTGCTTCTTGAAACAAGGTTGTTCCTTTGTCATGCCAGGATGACCCAGTTAATGACTCATTCTCAGGAATAACCTTGCTTTTTTCATGGGTCTAAATCCCAGGTCATCAGACACAGGATATTTCAGAAGCACCATTTATACTGTGCCTTGACCTGGGTCATCCTGGCATGACCCTGGTAAAAAACAAGGTTATTCCTGGTCCCACGTAGGAAAATCCCAGGTCTCTGCAGCAATGAGAACAGGGGTCTGATGATGTAGCAAGGTGAGTGACCCAGCAAAACCTTTTAAAAGCCGGTAAGATACCTGGTCTGAAATAAGAACGGTGTATAGTTGAGTTGAGGTTAAATAATAAAAGCTGATGCTCTATTATATACTATAGCTAAAATTCTATAACCCGAATCTGGTCCAATTATTGGAAAAAAAAAAAAAAGCACTTTACTTTAAATACAACATTATTAAATACAACATTATTATCTTCTGAGATTAGAAGAAAACCTGGATCAAACTTGCCCACTTAGTTACTAGAGAATTCCTTGATGACTTAACTGCCTGAGTGTCGAGCTCACTGTAAAGTGTTTCATACTGGAATGTAAGAGAAGTCTTTGCCAAACCCATCAGCGAAACATAGCCCCCCCCACCATTGTATCCCCCTCTCATGTCTCACCCAAGTNTGTTTCTATTTGACAGCTGTTAATTTGTATGCACCTTCCTGGGGTAGAGTAGTGTTGGGACTGTATTCGACAAAGAAACTTAAAGTCAGTTTTAAACAACTTCTAGCAACCCTAAATGTGCTAAACCTTAAAATCACATACGTAAAAATGAATAATATAATAACACATGGGTTTAAAGAAACCAATATTTTGGCCATACAATAGAACGATCAGTAGACTTACTAATGTAGTTGATCTGGTCTTCCANAATTACCACCATATGTTGTTTATCAGCTATGCATCTTCTCATCCCTTTTTATTACAAGATGCATATTTTATTTAGAATAAAAATCCAATGCTGAACTACAGAGAAATGATTGTACAAAACGATCAATTACTTTTTAACATTTACCAAGTTTTAAATGAAATGAAATGTAACAGAGCAGTTAACATGAAATCATAATAATAATTTTTGTTAGTTAAATGCTATTTGAGTCTATAAAACTTTGATTACTTAGTATTTAGTTACAGTTTTATGACATTTCCCATATGATTGCTCACAAATTTTTATGTTGACTAAATTGTAAATTGTTTAAACTGTTTAAACAAATTACTTAGCAATTAAACCCCTGTGCTAAATTTGAAATGAATTACAACTTTGCTGTTCAAACACTCATTATTGAGCTAAACAAATGCAGCAATCAAATATGCAAATGTGAATGGAAGTGTTTTTATCCCCACATTGCCATGAAATGCAACGCGTGTCCATTCTCCTCTTGGTTTCTATAAAGGGCTTTGTATAAATGCATGGTATTTACAAAGGATGATGAATATTTCCTATTATNTCTGTTATTTTTAATACATATATTTTGTCTAGATGGTTGAGGTTTCTAGTATTACTCCGGGGCTGATTCAAAGGTTGCAACAAAAAAAGAGCAAAAATATACTAGTAAAATATTTTTTGCTTTTAGCACAGTAATATTCCAATGCAGTAAAGTACAGCTTAGACATGTCACCAGTCAACTAATTCTGTCGGAATATGCTACCCTTATCCATGTCAATGGTTTTGCCAAAGAGAAGATGATGATGATGATTATTATTNTTTTTANTTATTTTTTTTGCAGTTGCTCCTTACTCATATTTTTCCACATAGTCTTTCTAAATCTATAGTTTCATGTATATTAAACCTAAGAAGACACGGTCAGTTTAACTATTGCTGTTATGGGTAGTCAAATCTCGGTAATGCTTCTGGTAGATATATACAATAACAATCCTAGGTAATAAAAGTAATACATTTAGAAGTTAGTCGGTAGTAATGAGTAGTGATGGTTTTAAGACTGTATAAGAGAGTATATTGGTAATAAATACCAATGCTATGTGTAATATTGTTATTCTATAAAAATATTATGTTCTGTTTTGACCAATCAAGCTATATAGTAANTATGCATAATGATATTTCAATAGGTGGAATTTTATGTTTGATTTTCTCTTCAGAAAATTTGCACACAGTTATTTTTTTCCTTATTACATTAGTTTTCTAAAGAATCGTTTCACTGGGTTTCAATAAAGTGGACTCATTTTTATAGATTGTAAAAGCAAACACTGAAATGTTGAATTATTTTTTCTCTACTAAATATAAGGGTATTCTTTTTTTCAGACTTGATGCTTCCATTATCTTTCTTTTTTTATGTAAAAACTAAACCAACAAAGTGCTGACTCAAACCTATATAACACACATCTGAATTGCCTGATTATTCATAATTCATCTTTGAAAAGTTTGCTTTTGGAAAATAAGCTCTCTGATTATCTGACATCCTCCGGAAGGTTAGAAAAGTTATTTCCTATATTACTTAGGAAAAANTTTCTTTTTACAATTGAAAATGTCAGCATCAATTTCAGGTTACACTAAGCATGTGCTTGCTTTCTGAATATTATCCACCTCCAGCTCCCCTCCAACCACCCTGCTGAGGATCTGAGTGTGACATATTGATTAGCTCATCAATCCTCACTCTTAACAGCACTTTTCCTGAACACCTGGGATGCTGGGTCACATCTGGGCTTTGCTACCGTTATTTTAGTGACCTAGCTTGGCATTGCCACCACCAAATACATGAGTACTAAGAGTGAAAACCTTTCCCTTTAACAATAAAACCAATTTTACATTATTTACTCTGTACAACATAAGCACCTAATGTTAAGGCATTTAGAGATTTATTCATACCATGCTACATGTTGCATTGTATATGCATGTATAGTATTTATTTTAGATATAAATATTTTTTAATGACATATAAGGTATCTAAAAAAATAAAATGCTTACTATTATTAATTATATATATATATATATATATATATATATATATATATATAAGATTAAATAAAAAATAGTTCAATTCTATTGTCCGAGCTGGCCTTCTTAGTGCTTACCCCATCAATATTTGTTTTATTATCTATTTCTGTACACAACATTGTCAGGTTCTATTTGCTAGGGGTGCTAAAAAAAATTCCCTGGTGTCAGGTGTGTATTATGTAAATAAGTGAAGCTTCCTATACAGTTTTTTTTTGTTCCCAAACACATAAAGGTTTATTAAAGATAAAGTAACAAGATGTGATCCCAAAAGGAAACATAAATTGTGAATCGATAATATCACCGAGACCAGTGCACTTGCACACACTTGCCCAGTGTAGGCCCAAAAGCTGGTATTTTATACCATTTGTACACAGGGTGGTAAATTATATCACATGNGAAGCAACACCTTTTTTATATAGCAAATTTTCACATTTAACACAAAGGAATAGGTTACATTGGTCAGTTTCCAATAGGTCAGGACCTTTCAATATCATGAAGCCTGATAGGTGAAGATGTTCTTCCTTTTATCTCACATGCACCTTCCTGACATAATTAAACCCACCTTATACAAATGTCATAGCAAGTACAAGGTGGGCAAAATGCTGAACAATAATTGAGATAACACTTACCAAACATCACACCCCACAATTTGGCACCAACATTATCCCACTCTAAACTATATTTCTGGACACAAGTCTCTCTTTTTGGCACGATTAATGTGCTTATAATAGATACTTTCCACCACAATATTAACCACATATGGGCTCTACCACTCTACATCCTTCCTGGGTGGTCCCATGAGCTGCAAAGCACTGTGGGTGAGTTTAAAAGGAATGGGCAACATCCTCTTTTAGTACTGGATGTCCTTTCATGATGGAAAGATAGAGGCAACTGCAATTGCCACATTTTGATTACTATTGATATACCCTTATGAATAGAGTACTGGAATAAAGAGAGGGGTTATTGAAAAAAATGGGGCACACCACATTTCCTTAACACACTTCTCCCATGGATACCACAACAAAACCCAACTCCACACTCCACTGTCACTCTGACCTTGAAGTGATGGCAGGGGATACTCATCAGCGACAACATATGTATAATCAACTAAAATGAGAACTTCCATTCAGGTCTAGATCCCAGACTGTTAATCTCATGGCTACATAAGGGGCTGCGCTAGTATGGCTAATTACTAGNTCGAGGCAGCCTCCTCATTTTTTTCTAACTTACTATCTGAATGGAATCTATATTGAGAGGAATACTGGCAATATATTCACCTCTGCCATTTTTATGTCCATGGAATTGCTAACTTCCACAGCCTTTTAACACCTCTGAGCGCCTCTGCACAGCAATTTTTATGGGTTGTGTCATCCATTAGAATAAGGCCTTTCTTTTATTATTGGACACACTGGTGTGGGCCCCTGGTGGCGCATTGTGATGTTAGCCTAGGTTTCACCTAGTGATGGGCATTTAGTCTTGTTTAGGGGTGCAGCCTCAAGTAGTGTTTGTTGTTGGGTGTACCACTTAGGCAAGGAATTGCGCTGGTTTTCAAATTAGAATTACAGTATATACTTGAAGATAAGTTGACCCGAATATAAGCCGAGGTACTTAACTTCACCTAAAAAAAACTGAGATAACTTATATATACTGTCAGTTTTGGGGTATATTTTTAAGTGATGAGATTGAAAAGTGGGGTGTTGCCCATAGCAACCAATACGATTTGAGTTCACATTCTCCAGTGTGTAAAATGAAACTGAGAGCATGATTCTGATTGGTTGCTATGGGCAAGATCCCCACTTTTAAATCTCACTCCAATCTCCCAGCTTAGTAAATATACCCCTTTGTATGTATGACCCTCAAAGCAAAGCAAAACCTGGCATAAATTCCATTAGTTTATAGTTTATANAAAAAAGAAAAACAAGAATAAAAAGACATCAATCTATTCCCTTTATTATCACACCTTCTGATCTTTACTAAAGGAATACAACTCATCACTCTTAAATATTCTTTCCAGATCATGGCCTACATTTGTATTTCTTTCTGTGCATCTGGTGCCCAGACTAAAGGTAAATGTCAGTAAAACAATTGTAATAGAAAATATGAAGTACATTATTTGAAGGGGAGAAGACTTAGCATTGGCAATAAAATAATGCCTGCATATATTCAGTAATGTAATCTAATTTATAGCATTACAATTCTGAGTAATTATGGATGTTTACAGCATTCTGATTGCTTGAAAATTGGAAGACAACCATATTCATTCTACTGTTAAATGCACATAGCCATAATCGAAAAGAATTGGCTGTTACACTTGTTTTGAGTTTATGCTGTTTTTCAGATTGAGCCAAATACTGAATCGGGCTAGGAGACTTTATGCTAATTGCGGTTTGCTTTTTTCCCCTCACTTTGGCAGAGTGTACAAAACCTCAAGGTGATAAGTGTTAAAAAGAAAATGATAAATCCTACATCACTAATGCAAAAAACACCAACTTTGAATACTGTGTTATTGTTAGGAGCAAGTTCTAATTTGAAAGCTATGTCCNCACAAGTGTTTCGCTACTTCAGTAAGGAAAAAAAAAGTTTAAGGTGATNGTTTCCTAATTCACCAGTGTACTTAATCTGTTTCTTATTTCCTTAATGCAGGGAAAGCATCCCGAGTGGAGTAGAAATAAAATTTGGCACATAAAGTGAATGTTTCATTTTATATATATGTTTAAAGTTACCACCTAGGAAAATGCATTACTGTACATCAATGTGAATGCTCCAGTCAGATTTCATTGTTCCACTTATACACATCAGCAAGTAAAGGTCACTGAAACACTTTTTNATAAAAACACAAACTTTGAAATACAGTACAAATATTTGCATAGATTGTAAGTGCTGAACAGCTCGGAGTCTTCCAAAACCATAACAATCCAAGTTTCTGCATTAACACTACAAGTGGGTTTTTTTCTAAATATTTTTTTTTTATAATACATTTTTTTTATAAATGAGTTTTGATGAAATCATACAAAAGATCAGNTTTCTGGTAGTCAGAAACTGTTTTAACAAGATACTCACCTTTTGGAACTCCATTTGTGTCCTCATCCTGCCTTTGCAAATCATGACACATGTTTAGAAAGTAACATTCTGTTAGGCGACATTACAGTAATTTATTGCGGGCCACTTTCATCCCATAGATGATACACATCCAAACATGAGGGGGGAGGGAGGGAGGGGGATAGTTGGATCACACTGACAGTTCTGCCAAGGCCTAGGGCTGCGGTGGCTGTCTGATGGCATCATTCATGACTATATCATGAAGTATTTTTCAGCATTTTGGCATAAAGGTGACATTGTAATGTGTCTAAATCAGAGCAATCACTAGCCTTGATTTGCCTACTAAAATGTTTCTTTGCATTGTACCATTGATATTGTTCATATCCTAGCACACAAAGAACAACTTATCTAGAAACACAACGAATCCATCTATATATGTGTAACAGTTGATAAACCTGTGTAACAATTGTATCATTAGACTTTTAGACTTCTTTGTAGTGTAACTTTTTATGCAGCAAGAATGCATAAATAACTGTTCTTATTAATGAATAATGAATTAATGACCTGTTCCTAGTTTGTACATTTACATAAACTGACTATTTATATTATTATTTATTATTTAAATATTATTATATATTTTGGCTAAATATATTGTTAGCTGCATTATCAAGCAAACAGCTTCTAACAGCAAATTGAACCCTTTTATTGTGAACTGAAATGATATAAACTGCACACACACAATTAAATGGTCTCTCTTGGTTTTCTTTGTTTTTGTAAGGAACTTAAATATTGTACTGAAATGTTAGTTCATTTCATTCCCCAAGATGCCTTTTGGCAACTTCTGTGTTATATGTCTGCAAAGCCCCCTAAAGCTGACCCTTGAGCCAAGCCCCCTCAAGCTTAACTGTGTCCTTGGCTGAAGGCTTTGATGTACAATGATACTTGTGGGCTAGCAATATACTTATTTATTTTTTTTCTTACACCCTTTGGCCATCCTATTATGAGCATCATACTAACAGAATAGACAGATTATCAGATCTGACTACTTTCTAGTCTTTTCTGATTACCAAGTTAATTCATTGATCGATAAATAGTATCTATACTATGGATATTCCTGGATATCAGGTAATGTATGGCTTCATTAGACATGAACTGGAATAAGAACATCACGGATCCCATCCCTTGATGAGGATATCAGAGTGAATGTGAACACACGTTATACATTTTTTACCATGTGACAAATATCCATGAAATATCCATGAACTCTTTGCCCCCCTTTTTTCATTATTTAAAAAAAAAATACTCATTAGAAATATTGGCCACACGGTCTTTCATCAACGTGTATGTCATGAATGTACTATGTCTATAACTGTCCTTAGCCAGTTACATGTCCAAAAACTTCAGTCCAATGTTTGTATCTAAGATATTAGAGAAGTCTTACAGACCAGCCCATACTGAGCAACTGAAATGACTCCCCAGGCCTGGTGGATCTTTTACATGCTGATCTCCCACTGGACCTGAAATATTATCTTCTTTGCCTAAATCCACTTGATGACCTTTACCCCATGTTTTCTGAACCGCTCTTACTTAAAATGAGGGCAGTGTGGAAAGCTGGATAGTATGTAATGGACCCAGGCCTTACTATACTATTGACACCCTACCCTCTTCCACAGAAAGTATCAGGAGAATTAAAATCTGTAATACTTGATGCATACACAGTTTAAATTGCAATGATTTTGAACTTGTATCGTCTAAAACAATATGATTTAGTACAGTCTGAATCTNGTCTACATCTATTACAGCTCATTCTATATAGTCAAAATTTACCAGTGTTCTTAGTCACTAGCTTTTATGGATTTTGTTTTTATCATTAAACATCAAAGTAGATCTGATTTTCCTATAAACAGTGCCAGTTACACCANTTTTATCACAAGTGATTGTGTTGGATGATATGGAAAAGCTAACTTCTGTCCCCTGAGATACAGGAGTGTGTTTTAAAAAAGGACAACAAGGAGATTGCTGTATAAGTAATGATGATTATCAACAATGAATGCCATCAGCAAAGTCCTATAAATCATGTGTGTGAGCAGAGGAAACTGCAAATGATTGTTGTTTTCTCTGGTCATAAGTGGGTAAAGAAGAGAATCCTTTGGGACGAGATCCCGTAATACTGCATGTGGCCAGCTGTCTTTGTGAGGACTTTCCCCTTTTATCATCTTCTGGATGAGAGTGTGTTTTAAGCAAGTGGGTTGCAGCTGAGGGAACAGGGTAATAGGATTTTTGTATGATCTGAAACACAGAAAATTAAGTGTGACAAATTACATTGACATGTTTGTGTGTTTTTACTGTGAAATATTGTCCATCAAGTAGATGCCAGTTTTTCGCATCAACTAACAAATTGCCTTTTACTTGATCCATAACTATAATTATAACTTGTATTTGTATTGTTTTATTTTTAAAAGTGTAGCTGTAAAGTTTCCTGCAAGTAAAAGTATATATAATGAAGCAAGAGAATATGTAATCTATAGAAAACTTAACATGCATAATATGACAGATTTAAAGCTTATTACTGCTTTAGAAAATGGGGCTCTGTCTTCCACCCTCAGCAGGTTTAACCATAACTACCCAGTGTCTCGATTACACAGGATAAACCTCCAACTTGCACTTTTGTTCCAATTATGGGATATAACTTTTTGTTGTGTTTTTTTTTTTTATTTGATTGAAATGAGCCGCACAGTGATCTGGGTGGAGTTGGGCTTATTTATTCCGTATGGGGGACAACAGTGTATNGATTTAACTCCTCAAATTTCTATGTGACAGGGATAATGTTATACATACACTGTCAGTAAGACCTGAGAGACTAATTGAACTCTCCAGCAGCAGGGGAGCGTCCATTTTTGCCTGCAAATTCCTAGGTATGTGGAGTGGACATCTGTAAACATCTTAACATCTACTCTTGTGGGCCACCAGAAGATCATCCAATCCTCCAGTGGCCCAGTCTGACACTGAACAGCGGCGNCGGCATAAACACCTGGCGGGCCACATAAATGTCCTTAGCGGGCCGCATTTGGCCCGCGGGCCGTAGTTGTGGGCTCAGTTTAATGAAAACCGAGCCTACACAAACTTACCCGATCAGATGCGGCTCGAGTCTGCGCATCATGGGTTTGAGGGGGACGGACGGACGTGTGGGTGACCTTCCTTCCTTTCTTCCTATACAACTTCAGATGTGTAATGGTGCCGAATCTTGCGGCTAAATCCCATGATATTCTGTGCCATTATACATTGTATAAATGTGCATTATATATATATAAATATATATGAAATGCCTCTCTCTCTCCCCCCATATATATATGTATAAATATAAATATTTCTATATGTGTATGTATACACACACACATGCATACATGAAAGTTCCGGAGACTCCAGGAAATCTGGGAGCTCTTCCAGGAAGACAGCAATCCGTGGATTGGCAGCTCATGCTACGGAAACATTTGTACCCCACCTA
Organism: Platyplectrum ornatum; assembly: GCA_016617825.1. Classification (NCBI taxonomy): domain Eukaryota; kingdom Metazoa; phylum Chordata; class Amphibia; order Anura; family Limnodynastidae; genus Platyplectrum; species Platyplectrum ornatum. Next base: position 149,202 of record JABWIB010000044.1, on the reverse strand, counting down.
TTATGCAGGGGTGATACTATACCCTAAATAGCTTCTCGGGGCCTGTCTGTCTGTCTGTCTCTCTGGGTCTCGCTACGGCAAATACACTGGGCACTGTGTTTTTACTATAGTCCGGCCCTCCAACGGTCTGAGGGACAGTGAATTGGCCCCCTATTTAAAAAGTTTGAGGACCCTTGGAATTATGAATGGGACTCAGTGCACACAAGTCTTACTGCAGACATCAGAAATATATCGAGCAAAAATCAAACAACTACAGACACTGAACAGATGTCACTGGAACTGTCTTCTATTGTGTAAAAGAAAAAGATACAGTAATTAGTTTCTCAAATTATCCAAAACTCTTTATAAACATAAAAGTAAATGAAAATTTTCACATAATAAAACCATGAGCCATTTAAAGCATATGTAAACATGGACACTTTATGATGAAAGAGATAAGACTAGCTGAAGACCCAGGTAGATTTGTTAATGGTCGCTTCCAAACCTCCTGGAATTCAACCAAACACAAAGATGCATATTGGGTATTTCTCCACTGCCTCAACACTAAGTATTTTAGATAAGGAATGTTGAACAGGTAGCATATTAGGCCAGCTTCTCTAGCAAGCATGGCACAATCTGTTATTGGCACCTGTGTCTACCTGGTGCCCCTAGAACTGTATTGTGCATTTGCTAATGTATCATTCTGAAAACTGCCAGTGATTTAGGGGCCGAACTACCAGTGACAATGGAGTTGTTTGCCTCTGGGCACCAGCTGAAATTGTGTTTCCTAAGATCCACATAGAGTAGAGTGTCAAATAAAATATTTCCATTTTTCAGTTAACAAGACACCAGTGGATCTGAGATAGGCTAGACTCCTACCATCCAGGTAGGAGCTTCCACAGAGGCAAAGGCAACATCTCCAGGGACAATTTTCGTGCCCAAGCTGGCAGAAATTTCAAGCAATTCAGATCCTTCCAACAATAACGGGATCCAGATTTATCAGAACAAAATATTTCAAGATGAAGTCCTTGAAATCAGTAGCACTCGCCCTTTAACCAGGGATGTAAATCACGTCCATCAACCTGAAGGATGCCTATATCCATGTGCCCATCCATTTGTCCCATCAAAAATTCCTTAGGTTCTGCATTTACAAACAACACTACCAATTTAGCGCTCTACCTTTTGGCCTGGCGACATCACCTCGAGTATTCTCAAAAGTCCTCATGTTGGAGATCAACCCACCTCCGCAAGAAATCCAAGTCTATCCGTAACTGGACGATATCCTGGTAATGTCTGGCTAGTTCCAGAGCCCCTTGGAGCACACAAACATTGTGCTTTTCAAATTACAGGGCCACGGGTGTAAAAAAGCTCACTAATCCCAGCTCAGCAGCGTTATTTAGATTCATGCACCATGAACGTTTGCCTAACACCGGAAAGGAAATTAAAAATAAGACAAAAGTGCCTTCCACTTACTGCAAAAACGTGGATCATGTCAGGGCAGTGTATGGAAATGCTAGGATTTATGACGGCAGCATTAGAGATGGTGAAGTGGGCCAGATTCCACATGCGAGCCCTACAATTGTGTTTTCTGTCTCAATGGGACAAGAATCCAAAGTACTTCAGTCAAAAGATTCTTCTCTTACGACCAGCATGTGCAGACCTTCGCTGGTGGATGGAAACCACTACCTTAGATTCCGGAAAAAAGAAACCCCAAGTAGTTTTCACCACAGATGCCAGTACTTCCGGGTGGAAAGCAACCTGCGAGGGTCAGGTGATTTAGGGAACCTGGTCACAAGCTGACGGACTACGGCATTCACCGGCATCAACAGGATACCAAAGCCTTGGCAGTAGACGCTCTATCAATACCGTGGCCGTTCACTCATGCTTATGCCTTTCCTCCATTTGCCCTTATTCCAAGACTGCTGAGAAAACATAGAAACATAGAAAGTGACGGCAGATAAGAGCCACATGGCCCATCCAGTCTGCCCAGAAAGATACAAATCAAGAAGTCAGAGGTCATTCTGATCCTTCCCTTCTGGCCTCGGAGACCTGTTTACTCAAGGGGAGTTCAAGCATCCAGATTTTGGTTGAGACATTGCTTAAAGCAAGGAAGAGATCTACATCTTCAACATATTATCAGATTGGGAAAACTTTCATACAGTGGTGCAAAGCAACTAAGGCCACTAATACAAATATCTCTACCATTCTGGAAACAAGTTCACTTAAGGTCCAGATTTCTGCCCTTGTCATCTTAAATCAAGACCTAGCAAAAACGAATACATCAGCAGATTTGTACAGGCAGCAACCAAAGCCAACCTTGGTTACAGAGACCCGATTCCACCCTGGGATCTAAATCTAGTTCTTGATGCACTTAATGATAAACCGTTTGTACCTATCCAAGACATTTCACTCAGATTTCTATCATGGAAGCTTTTTTAGTGGCCATTACTTTGGCACGCAGAGTTTCTGAGCTCCAGGCGTTATGAGCAGAAGAGCTGTATGTCAACTTCTTTTCAGACAAAGTGCTACTACGAACTCACTCTAAATTTCTGCNTAAAGTTGTGTTGAGTTTTCACATTAACCAGGAAATCGCTCTACCATTTTTGTGTCCTTATCCAAGTAACTATAAAGAGCGTATATTCCACAACCTGGATTTAGTCCACCTTAAATGCTACGTTGAACCTACCAAGATGTTCAGGTCATCCCCAGAATTATTTGTCTTTATTGAAGGGCTAAACAAGTGTGGTCCTGCTTCTAAATCTACAGGTAGAAACATTTTTGTATTGCAGAAACATATAAAGTTAAAAAGGTCCAACTACCTGGACATTTGAGACCCCTCTCTACCAGGGCAATGGCAACCTCTTGGCCTGGAAAGGAACAGCTTCTGTAGAGGAACTATGTAAGGCAGCATGGTGGTCTTCCACCCATACTTTTACTAAACATTACTGTATAGACCTACAGGCCTCTGCGAATGCGAGGTTTGGTCGCAGGGTGATTAACACAGTGGTTTAGATTATTATTTGATATTATTATGTTATTTTCTGCATCTTGTTACCCCCCTATTACTAATTGCTTGGGTATTACCCAGATGTCAGTGCTGTCATGGGAGGAGGAGGAAACAGGTAATTATACCTGGTTAATGTGGTTTCCTCGACTCCTCCATGACAGCACATATATACCCACCCTCACTAACATTTTGTGCTTTATTGAGCTGTTAAAAGTTGAAGACACCGTGGAAGGGAAGGGGAGGTCTCTTATAGCTGTGTGTCTTTCCTTCTTCCTTTCCTGACTTCCNGGAGGGGATTCAACCCAGATATCAGTGCTGTCATCGAGGAGAAGAGCAAACCATATTAACATGGTATAATTACCCGTTTATTTTGCCTCCGGGCAATATGGATGAACATGCTACTACAGAGATTTCATATTTGTAGCACTGTTGTGTTTTGTTTTATGTATTTAAAAGCCACCCTTTGTTTAATATTTAAGGTATGTACAACTCGCCAGTTTTGGCCTGCTCTCACCATCCTAATATAATAGTTATAAANCTCTGTCATATACACTGAATATATATGTACTATTCCACTTTTGGCTTTGTTGATCTATAATCATGTTATTTTTTATGTGTAGTATGCACATCATTCTGTGGTATTCTATTTTAGCATTGTGCTTTTACTAATAACAGTACATTGCTGTAATGCCACTTTCAGACTCTACGGATTATTATTTATTTCTTATGTCAAATCCTTTTGAATCCAGCGTACATCACCATGGTGTGTTGGTGCTTATGAACCAAAGCTACGAGAAAAACCTGCCCCTCTACCTTTATCTGTTCTATGACAAAGACTAAATTGCATGAAAAAATAGGTTTCACTTACAAAACAGATCCTGAAGAGGGATTTACATTTAATAAATGTTTACAAGTATTTTCATAAACCCTGCTTATGACTGTGTTGGCTGCACATGATTGATTGCTTAAATGTTGCCTTTGCTATTATGTACATTGCACAGTTGTCTCTGGGAGTTATTTATTTTTTCTAGTATTTATGGTCTGAGAGGCAGCTTAGTTATTAACATTAGTTATAGCTATTTCTGTAGATATTTATCTGAACCACAAGTTTTTGACACATTTCTTTTTTGTAACAAGGAGTAGAATATCTGAGCTGTAAAATGGTGTCAGACTCAGAAAAATATATGTATGTGCAAGCTATTACCTGGAAATTTTCTTGTAAAGATCCCGTTAAGATTTCAATNTAAACCTTGTTTTAGCTTCACAAACAAAATGTCACTGGGTGAATGTTTGAATGTATTCTGAAACGCTTTAGGATGAACTAAGGGATTGTTGTGGTTGGTTGCTGTTCTGCTGTTTAAAACGAGATCTTTCTGCTTGTGTAAACTATCGTCATTGAACGTGTGCTGTAGGCAGTTATTTGGTGATTAGGTACAAGGATCCAGCAATGTATTTCAACTGAATGAAATTGTACTCTGCATTTGCAGACACATCAGACTAAAACCTACCTTGTGCTGCCGCTGTTCTTTGATCCTTGCTGTATCTTTGCACAAGGTGAGGTTAAGCAAGATCCTACCTGTTAGATTTCCGAATTGCACCCCCTCACNCATTGTAGAAGTGCCCCCATTACTTTTGCTACCCCATCATCCGTGGTCATTAGCATTTTTGTCAGGATGAAATATCTGCTTTGGTAATGTGGAACTTGTTGCTGCTTACTAAACATGGGTATTCCCAGCGATCTCATAGCAAGTCTGGATACANTCTATCTAACCCAGCCCTTACTCTACATCTCTATCCCCCTCNGAGCATACTCAATGTACACTTCACACACCATTCCACCCTGCCATCAGAATGACTTTCAGATCCATACTTGAAGTATGGAGTACATTTCTTAAGTATGCATACAGTGCACTGTATATTATGGAGAGACTGAAGCTATGATGTATATTTATGTAATGGTATGTATACAAACTTGTATAGGATTTTTTTTTTATTTTGTGTTGAAGCAAACTATCTTTTTTACTATTCTTTTTTATTTCCAATGAAGTCTGATTTAGCATGTATATATATATATATATATATATATATATATATATATAT
>JABWIB010000044.1:125150-139849 GCA_016617825.1 Platyplectrum ornatum | reverse complement strand
ACGTACGTACGTACGTGTATAGTGTATTATATAGGGTTATTAGCTTGTAAATCAAAATCCAGGGAACTTTTTAAACATCTTTTCTCAGGTTTCAACATTGTCTGCAAGATCTAAGCAAGTGTTACTCCAACTTATACGAGCAGAGTAGTGGTAGTGGTGACCCCCAGTGACACCATTAGTTATTCTCTTGCCAATGATGTTTCTTGATAGCTATATATACTTTTTATAAGCCACACATAATGAAGAGAATGAATATTAGGGGGAAAAAACACAATTAGTTTAAAGAATGCCCCCAGGCAATTAATATAAATTAGCAATCTTGGTAATTATTTAGTGCAATAACCTTTTAAATAGTGTATGATTGAATATAACATACAATAGTGTGAGCCGGCATGGACCATCACTGGGCACTGAGCGGGTTAAGAATTTTACTTATATATNTATTTTGTGCACTTGTCAGCAAATCTAAAGCATTGCATTCTATCTCTGCTTGCTCCTACTGCCCTTTGACTCAAAACACAGAAGAGCATTGTAAATTTTTCATGAAGAGGTCTCAGTCCGTAAAATGGCAAACAGAAATAATGTTTTAAACGCAATCATTGTCAAGCCTGAACAATGTAATTTATCAAGAGAGCGTTTTTGTACTATATAATAAGTTTCATATATTAATACAATTTTTCATCCTATGTCAGGCGTCTGATTTATGAATAGCCCATGATCTAAGGTGATCACCGAATTATAATTCAAGCAATAAGAAGCCTGGAACAAGACTCTGCAACTGTTACCCTGCATTAGCTTATGTGCCACCAAGCCAATTTACTAAACAACCGTGGGCTAAATAATACAGTTTTTCTAATTCAAAGAAGGCACTTGTTAATTAGATAAAGGCTAAAGTGCTCATTATTTTAAAATGATTTAAGAATGGGTAAGGATCTCGCTGCCTAAACTCGAGCAGTCCTAATGGTACTGTGTTCACTGCATTGTAATAAGAGTATTCAAGATTGATAGCCCAGGCTGATTTAAAGCAATTAGAACGTTCTTTATATACAAAGAGTGTCTATTCTTAGACACTTCATATGTTAATATTTTAAATATTGCCAATAGTTCACAATTTACTTATTAATTTAATTTGTTTTTCATTTGGAAACTTTTTCCCCACTATTAAATTAAATCAACTTCAAACAGGTTTTGATGTGAGAAACATTGTTAATGAGCTTTTCCAAACACTTAATTTTGAGCATTTAGGCTCAATTTAGTGAGTCCAACCACACTGAAATTCCATTCACATGGACTGCACAGAGATTGTGGATGAAGGTATGACGTATGGCATAGTATATCTCAGTGTCACTGGGCATGCTCAGAAAAGGTGCGCTGGACTTATCACATGATATCTTGCATTCAGAGGGGTCTTTCATGGACGGATATAATCAGTATGCAGTGAGGGTGTGCTCATGTACTAGGGGACTGCTAACAGCTGGCACCACACAACCTATTTAGAACCAATGTTTTATTACTTGTTGTTTTAAAACAAATGGAAATGCGGCTTATGCATTGTTTTGCTTTAGAAAAGCTAATTTAATTTCTAATGATACTTTTAGAGCATTTACATTATCACAGGAGGGCTTACACAAGGGCTAGGCACCATTACATTACAATGAAGTACCCTGCATTTGTGTTTGGATAACTGAGAAAAGGACCGTATTGGCTATGTAGCTGCATTGTGCTTAGCTACACTGTGTATATACGCAACCTATCATATATGTATAGGGATCCAAAGCTGCAGTTACATGGTCTGTATGAGCCTTGTATTATTTGCAGTTAGAATTACATAACGCAGGATGTGTGCCATTTTGATTTTAGGCCTGGGTGAGCCCCATTAGCACTAGTTGGGAAAGAGAGGTATAAGACATGTATGGAACATGTCTGTGATGTCAATATTCACATTCAGCATTCATATAAAGAAACTCTGTTATGTGAACACAGCGCGTAGTCAAAAATTCTTACTTTTATTTAAATCATATTAGTAATTACTGTGTAGAAAACACATATTGTAAGTGGCCATTGTTGAATATGTGTGAATAAAAGTACACAATTATATATACCTTGCCATGCCAGATCCAGTCCAAGGTTACATTTGTTACATTGTAAGGGTACATACACAAAGGCATAAATGGAAGTTAATTAAGCTAGTATGTAAGACAGTCACTGTAAGTATAAAGGCAATGCATTTACACAGAATAACAACGTGACATTTAGTAACATTAGTGTCAAAGGTATGGTACCATCTGGGAATGGAGAACCTGCTAACCATGGGCAGCACGGATGGCTCAACGGTTAGCGTTCCTGCTTCACAGCTCTGAGGTTGTAAGTTCGATTCCCGGACAAAACCTCATCTGTGTGGAGTTTGTATGGTCTCCCCGTGACTGCGTGGGTTTCCTCCGGGTACTCCGGTTTCCTCCCACATCCCAAAAACATACCGGCAGGTTAATTGGCAGCTGACTAAAATTGTCCCTAGTGTATGTGTAATTACCCCTATGTATCAAATCCCTAATCTCCCTTAGAATGTAAGCTTGCAGGCAGGGCTCCTCTTCCCCATTCTGTCTGTCTGTCTGTATTCCCCATTGTACAGCGCTGCGGACACTTTGTAGCGCCTAATAAATAAGCGTTAATAATAATAATAATAAGCTCAGGTCTCCAGATGAGGCCTGCGGTCTATGTATTAGGTACTTTTGTTTTGCCCCTCCTTTATGCCAACCGCACTCGAAATCCCGAGCAGCAAAAAAAAATTTTTTTATTTACTATGGGCGTCCATTCTTGGTAATGATCGGGACTGGTCCCATTTAACAACCCTCCCGGGATACGATTTTTACATCATTGCACTCTGACCTGCAATATATCTGAGTCCTACATTGATAATGGCAACATGGAAACCGTAACAGTGTTCAGGACACATGTATCATGTGACTTGTCTCAAAATAATTTAAGATATTGCAGTAAAGATAAGCCAGGATCCTAATGTATTCCTGAATGTAATACTCCAACAGGACACCCTTCTGCAATATAAGGAAATTCAGTCTAAACCAATAACATAATAGTGGGGAATCCCCCATAATGTTTAGTTATTAAAGGGGTTATAAGTAACTTTAGTCATTTGAATTGAAGGAACAAGCAATTTTACAAAACAAATCACCTTTTGTATATTGAATATATTTAAAGCTGTGAAGCAGGCAGCCCGCTGTCATGGCTCGTAGATATGCCCTGACACACTGGATGGAAATCACTGCTCTGCGGACTGCCTACAAAATACATGAAGTAAAATTGCTGGTTCACACAACGGAGATTAATGGAGCTGTACATCGGGATGTGAAAGTTAGCTTTTAAAACTCACTCAGACCTATACATAATGCTCAGATGAAGCAAAATCCCATTATTTGTTACTTTTTAACCTATTTAATAAGTACATAATGTTAGCTTGCAAGGATTTTTTTATTGCACTCGGCAGTGTATGGTTATGAAGTGTACTGCATAATAAAATAAAAGCAATATTGTGGTTATTTCAGGGGGACACATCAAAGCAGTCTTCAAGCATCATAACTTATCTAGTTTGTCTGCGCATGAAGCTCTTTAAGTTATGACCTAAATAACAACCAACAATATTGTGGTTATGAATTCTAATGCTGTTACCATCGTAAACACAATGTGTTGTATCTGTTTACCCCTTCAGTCACTAAACCCCCTTCATGTCATTCACCTGAACATGAACGCTCCTTACAATAACCACTCTCAATAGTAATTTTAAAATACTAGATGACCATTATATTCTGCAGGATTGATTTTTTTTTTTTTTAATCAAACAGTAATTATATATATATATATATATATATATATATATATATATATATATATATATGCCACGTTTGGTAAGTTATTGCTAAGTATGTATTTATCACCATACAAGTTATTGGGACCATAATTACTTGACAAATTAACTTTTATGGCCCATACTTCCCATGGCAGTAGCCGAGATTAGGACAACTAAGCCCCGGCCCGTCCTGGTCATGCCTAGGCTCGCCACCCCTTTTTACCACCACAACCGCTGCGAATTTTAAATTAGAATTGGATTTGGGACAAACTGGGAGGCAGGAGGGACAGTCACTCAAAAGCAGGACTGTCCTGCTGTAATTGAGACACTTGGGAGGTTTGATGGCCTATATTTACTAAACTGTGAATGGAGATGTTGCCCATAGCAACCAATCAGACCAGATTGTAGCTTTCAGTTTCCTGTTGCAAACTAGTGCATGTCAGCTAGAATCTGATTTGTTGCTATGGGCAACATCTCCACTTTTCTATCCCCGCAGTTTAGTACATATAGGCCCATATCTTTGTAACTGTACAATTAGGAATAGAAGCTCTTTTCTGAGCATAGCAATGTCATCGCAACAGACTGTCATTAAATTGCAAAAGCATTACATTATGGCTAAAGCATCGCCTGTTATGTGCTTCCATCCTACACATTTCATTTTGTATTGTTGTTGAGGGGGGTTATTTTTAAATATGTGAAGTAAAATAATTATTACAACCAATTAGTATGAAACTAAAGAGCCTCTTAATTTAAACTCGAAATTCCGATTGCACAAATATTGAATTAGTTTCTAAAAAAAAATCTTAATTAGGCATATTTCATGTTAATTAAAGTCTAGTACACAGTATTTGATGTTGCTAAATTGAACAACTTTTTAATCTGAGCGGCACATTTATGCATCCAGTTTTTAGTACCAAACAGATTACTTTTCTATTAATACCATGTGTTGGATGACAATTTACACCATGTGAGGCAATTAGCTGTGGTAATAAAGACCATCCAAGGATCATCTTTGACGATGCCTTAAGCTTTGCTTATGTCGTGCTTATTTTTTAATTTTACTGAACCGTTCAATATAAAACATTGTTGATTATCATAATAAAAAGAAAATTGATTGGGCCTCCCTAAAGTACAGCGATATTAATCAGCCTTGTGTGTGGGACAGCAGAGCTGATAGTTAAGGAATTGCTCTTTATACTAAGACAGACTGTCAGTCCTTGGGAATAGTGGTGAAATGGCCTATTTATGTAATCAGATCCTAAGCTGGGAAGAAGCTGTCAGGCACATTCTTGTTGTGTAAGCAGCAGGCAAACTGCTCTTTATCTGACAGCCAGTGTGTAAATCTGTCCATGCAAAGAACCCAGATGTTTAGTTTTGCTTCTAGTCGCTGTAATAATCTGCTTATTTTCTTCTGTTCAAGTGATGACATCACTTAGCAGAATGCACAGCAGACAGCGGGCCAGATAAGGCTGTGTTGCCGTCAGTCAGTCACTGTGTGATTGGCAAGGAGATAAATAGAATTTTACAGAAGGTTTGCTTTCAGCAAAAGTGTAGACACGCTCTCAATACGGAAACAGACAGGAAAGCTAGTTGGTACATGAGCTCGGATTTTAACAAGTGTACCCCATCCGCTAACAATTTCATCATAGCGCATTGCTGTCTTGCTGATGGCTATCATCTATAGGTTCACCACATCACAATAATGTAACATCATAATGAAATCATTTTCTGTTCTCCACACTATATAGTACGCCTTCAATCNTAATGGGATCTTCCCAGTATGTTGTCAATATATTTACAGGCATAAATATTANAGATCCATTATAGCATAAAAAGAAATACACAAGTGTAAAACTGGACCTTAAAATGAATATTTGGATTATTTTGATCAGTTTAGACATTTGTATTCAGTGAGATGCTGGTGTCTATTCTTCACTTGACAGGTAATAACTATTGTATGCTTTAAGAGGCACGGCTACTCCAATATTATTGTTTTTTTAAATAAACATAAGGGTACCATAACACAACACAGGAAGATTTAACAACAATAAACATGGTATATGAACACGGCAAGGGTGCAGAGCTTCCTGTGTTATGGCTAGCATAATACAGGAATCATGAGCATAGGACCTGGGATTTAAATGCCACATAAGCCACGTGTAATGTATACTGCCTATACTACCCTAATGGGTAGGGATCATTTTGAGCATATGTGGGCCAGTGATTAGACGGCTTCTTACACGTGTATTTAGTAAAAGCCTGTAATTTCATAAAATACACAGCTTCTTGGGGGTAATCTGAATGTGGTACCACTGAACATAGCTATATGTTAAGTAAAATCATTATACATTTTGGTCCATACATAAATTTTAACATTAACAACTGAAAAACTTATAGTTATAAATAAATAAATACATATATATATATATATATATATATATATATATATATTAAGCTGTAATTGTAAATTCCATTCCATACTGCTGGGTCAGTTTTAAAGACACGAGGGTATATTTACGGTGAGATTAGAAAGTTGGGATGTTGCCCATAGCAACCTCTCAGTTTCATTTTACACACTGGAGTATGTGAATTCAAATCTGATTGGTTCAATTTCACTGCAATCTCACTGCTTAGTAAATATACCCCAAAATCTTTTTTTAAACTGATCACAATCTAATTAAGAAGAGTTCTATTGTGAACAAGCAATATATATATATACAAGGGAATACAGTACACATGTGACAATGCAAAATTACAAGCAAGACACTTTAACTGAAGGTTCTGAACATTTCCAGGCTACATTACTAGCAAGTACTAGCACATCACTCACTGCCAAAATAAATATGCATCCCAAATGTAGATCCAGCCTAAAGGGCAGTGGATTTTAGAGACAAACATCTTGGCAAGCTGGCTGACTGGATAAAAGTCTTTCATTTTGCCCNTGGAGTTCAGAAGCAATTTCCCACGTTCCTATTAATTTCTTTAAAAGACTGTTGACATGCAATCAGTTTATCCTTGATAAATAAAGCTTAAAACAAATCTTATACACAATGTAGGTAGGGATTCACTTAAGTCTCTGTTCATGTGGACCTAACATATGTGTGTGGGAAAGGGGGGGGAGGTGTGGTCCTGAGTCATTTAGAATTAGCCCTTTTACTTTATTCACATACATTAGATTTTTTTTTACATAGATTTTCTGGAATTACTATATTAGACATATTTTTCTTGGAGCGAAATAACCTTGCAGATCCATATTTGCAATGTTGCAGTGTATTGAGCATGGCTGCAGGGCTTATGTGGGAAGATGAAGTGTGCAATTTGATTAAATCTAAGTTCAAATTATTACGTTTCATTTTTCTGCAATCAGCTGTGCTAAGGTCACACGTGCCACCATTTATACACAGTCTTATCTCCCTGTGTAGCATTATAGTAAACAAGCATTTTAGAAGTGTAATAAGATATATGTTAAGGCTCTNTGCAAATATTCATAAATAAATAATAATGTATAAACATGCAATGCTTTGAACTATGTGACTCCTTCATGTGACAGTCCACTCAGTTCTATAGACAGACCTATCATCAATTCCATCCTCACTTGCACTTTTGTGTTCCTTCTTATTTGGCTTCCTTTTTTGCAGTTGCCACCAATACGGCATTCACACTGCCAACCCGGCAAATATAGCAATTGCCGGGCTGACAGCTGCAACACCCATGCACACTGAAGCGAGTGATTGTTTTTTCACATATCCTTTAACATTAAAAACCATGGGTCAGTCCTTCTTTTTATGTTGCTCGAATGCTTCATTTCTAAGTTACAACAGGGTTGCCAACTTTTGAAAACGGACATCAGGGAGATTGCGGCAGGGCTAGAAAGTCTCTGGACAAAGGGGGTGTGCCCTATGTAAACAAAGGGGTGTGTCCTATAAATATATCCACCCATGAGCAATTTTAGCGCTGCCAGGTGAACTATCAAGTATTCAGTAAACTATCAGTGTTTTATTGTCATATTATCAGTAAACTAACATTTTCAATATTTATTGTGAAGACTGTAAATAGAAGAAGCAATGACCTCTTTATACAAATAAAGCACAATTTCTAAATTCTCTCATCATACTTCAAATACTTTTGAACTGACTTTGAGCATCAGGGAGATTTGCAAATACTTCAGGGAGTCAGGGAGATCAGCCATTCTTNAGGGAGTCTCCCTGATATTCAGGGAGAGTTGGCAACCATGAGTTACAATGGGCCTGTTCCAGACTTTATAACAGCAGCTGATTTACGCAGACATTGTACGGAAATTGGCTGTGCGATCGCATTGTATAAGCTTTGGAATTGTGCTTTGGAATGCTGGTTGTACAGATCTGGTTTCCATCTCTTCTGATTTCTGTCCATGAGCCATGATTTACATGGTTTGTGTGTAGTTAAGCATGGTGGCCATGCAGCGTTAAGGGTTTGGGTTCTGAACACTTAAATGACTTCTATCATTGTGAGGGGAATGTACACTATCTCTCTTGCCTGTGGAATTTAGGAGTGNGCTGTCGTATTGAAAGGGGAGCTTACAGGGGGACAGTGCTGTTAACTTTCTTCTTGTCCCACCCGGATCACCTACTCTTCTGTTCTGACAGCANATGACAATGCCAGACATAAATTAACACCAAAATAGTAGCACACACCAGGCCACACACAACCTACAAGCCGCAGCNGTATTTGTTTTTGGTTCTCTGTTGTTCTATTGAGCTAATATATTTTTTAAGGAGCACTTGGATGTCTCCTGTTTGTAATTTTCTAAATACAAGGGAAAAAAAAAGATAAAGGTCACATTATATGTACATATAGAGGCTGTCATTCTACATGTTTGGTTCAACAGTTCTACTGGCTCTATTTCTGTGTGACTGGTCCTAGCAAACCTATAATGAAGAGGCTGTAAAGAAGAAACAGGTCACTTAACACCATTCACATCCACAGAACAGACAAGTTTTTCTTGAACCTTATCCTAATCCTTACCCTAACCCTTCCCTTTCATTACCATAACCCTCCCTCTTAACCCTCTTCTATTCTGACACTAAACTTCCACTAAAGTAAAAGCCTTACTCTAACCTTCATCTTTTTGATCCTTCCTCACAGCTTAACCCTAACCTTCCCCTNCTCCAATCCCTCTCCACAGCCTGATCCTAATCCTTCCCTTCTATTCCCTCTTATTACCGTTCTTCACTCCATCCCTACCCCTCCCTTTCTATGCTACATTTCCTCCATGTATAGCATTAGTGACCTAGCTTGACTATATCTCCAGTGTGGTCTTTGCTGTCTCCAAATAACTGTCCAGCATTGGGGCAGTGAGCGGTCAGGGGAATGAATGGGCAAGTTGTTGAAATAGGGGTATTTTGGAGTACTTAACCATTTATTAATAAACTGGAAATAGAAATATTATCTAATTAAGGACAGACGGTATTAGGTGTCAGTATATCTGAAATGTAATTTTCTAAATGAAGGACACATCTCGTATTCTACGCCTTTTTCAGAACCGCCTTATGAAATCTTAAATCTTAAGTTCATCATATGTCTACTATTGACATACTATGCTTGGTGTGTTCATTTACACATGTCTTTTACATTTTTCATGACATATATCTACAGAAAGTAGTTACTTGTACTTCTTTGTTTTAATAAAGACATATTTAGAGCAAATACTTCCAGTGTATTTTAGGAACATAGACTGATATTTATGTATTTATACATTTTCTTCATAGGAATACATTTTAAATGGTATCATTCTTGACTGAGCTTTCTTTCAAGATGCCTGTCACATTTGCAGCGATATTACTGTGCTAGACTGTCACATAAATAACAGTTGTTAAACATTTATAGATGAGCTGAATGCTACTTTTTAAGTAATGATTAGTGACTTCAACATGACATTTGACACAATCAAAGCAGTCGTTCCAAGGCACGTCATATTGCTCACAATGCAATGGCTTTTTGACACCTGCAGATGTGGTGNATTCTCTGGCACTGTGGAGACCCTTCCTGCCAGCACTGTGATGAATCACAAAGTTTCCTCACCCATATACACTTTGTTTTAACCTCCTTGAATACCTTCATATTATTGTTAATAAGACCATTATGCCTCCAAAGCTTTTTGAAGCTATTAAGAAGTATTGTAATTTTGCAATTTCCATGGTTAATTTAATGGATCAAACATAACATTAGCATTAAGTAAAAAGCTGGGTTTGTGCTTTTTAGTAGGAAATTTTAGCAATGCTTGTGGTTCATAGGATTTAGAGCATATGTTCAGGCTTGCAGTGCTATTTAGTGTATGTGTGTATTCACTGTTATAAGAAAACATTTANCCCTGTGTTTAGTACAGCTGAGAATTAAACCGCAGTGAATCANAATTCCACACAATCATTTTCTTCATTTTCTTTGAGAGAGCCATCAAATGGGTCATTTTCCTGTGAATTATGTCAGTAAAAATATTCATTAATTCCACCATCGTAAGATTCGGGGAATAAGACCTGAACCAAATCGTGTTTGCAAAAAAAACGGTATCTACACTTATGCATTGAGGTCATAGCACACACAAAGTTATGTTAGCTGAACTCGAACTTTAATAAATTAGGATCACGTGTAAGGACTAACCCTAGCCCTTACTTATTATTAAGTCTCAACTTTCAAAATAACCTTATGCTGGCCGCTCACACTGTCTTGCCAACAGAAACACTTCTAGCACAGAGGTTTGGATACTGAGCATCTGTATCTGTTGTAGAAGTGTATTGCGCCAGCTTGTGGCTATTTTCCACAAGCCAGGACGAATCAGACCTGCGTACGAGCTGTGCTTGTATGCAGGTCAATGTATGGACAATAGTGGGGAATTCACTCTCTCTCCTAAATTATACGGGCTTCTTTACACTTACACACAAGTGTCTATAAACCCACCTTACCTTTTACACGCTCATCTGCNTGTGGAAGTGGATCAGTGCAAGTACCACCCAAAAACAGAAACTACCCAGATTTCGGCTGAGTGAGAGTGATCCCTTTTAAAAAAACCCGGGTTTATTTACCCAGGATATCAACCCGGGTAAGAAGCAGGATTTTTTTCTGTGTCAAATCCACTTTTAATGGATCATGATNAAAAACCAATCACAGCTCTTGTTTTTATGGGTCACTATTTTTTTCTGGCAACTACGCGCTTTCAGTGTGAACGGTGTTGACCCAGGAATTTCNGAAAAATCNTGGGATATTCCCAGGTCGGCGCAGCAGTGTGAATTGGAGTAGATATATTAGGTAGGCCAGCACCCTGGCAAATACCCGGCTTTAAAAACCTGGAGAATTCCTGGGTTGTCAATCAGAAAGGGGTATCAGTTTATTATTTTTAATAGAAATATAAACCGCTTGCTTTGGCATGCTTCCCAGTTGTCTAGGTTTCAGGACAGTCCATGTACCTGTCACGATAAAAGAGGACAGGTCTTTGGTGGAGCCCATGTGTGGGCTTATTTATCCCGTTTTCAGGAACAGATGATTAAAGCATACTACACAACATTGTCTGGTAGCATTTGTTTTATACCTCTACCTTAAAACATGCAGCATCTTTTCATAGTGACATTAATTCTGCATTCATGATTAGTTATTTTGCATGTAAGAAGTACCGTTGTTTATATTCTTCTGGGTTTATCCTAGATGTTTCACTACAATCAGAAGAGGCGATTTATGCCTGGAGGCATTTCTGCATCTGTCATGAATGCACCCCCTCCAGTTAATGTTAAAAAAAGAGCATATTAATACCTCGGTGTGTAACAGAACAATGTACAAAGCTCATAACAAGACCCAGCCTTCAAACTTTGCATGCAGGTGCGCTGCCAAACCACAAATCATCCGGGAACAATGGCCTCCGTCATCATGCAAGATGGTTATTACCAGCATAAGCATTTTTAGAGTGATTTTGTGATGCTAAATCAAACATGTGTGATGTAAAATAGATGTATGAATGCTATTTATATCCAAGTGTTAGGTCTTTCAAATCTGAAAATGATTGTNGGTTGGAAAATGAGGGGTATATTTTATCATTTATGATCCTGTAAAGCAGCACAGAAACAAATGCATATGAAGCGATAACATCCCTTTAACCTGATTATTTATTTTACGCAGGATTGACTCCAAATAAATACACACAGAGGCAACTAGATAGCTGGATTTATCTCTGGAATACAATTTCTGTCACATATGGGGAATCTGAATGTAGTCTCGAGATATGAGCAGATAATATGCACAATTCAGTGTGATTTACAGTAGTTTCCATTATTTCTCATTGTTGAAGAGGTTAAAACAGGCTTTACTTTTAAATAAAATGAGATTGAGCCTCTAGTGGNGTGCCCCCACATAAAAGCATTTAAATTAATGATTTTCTCAATATTCCTTTTATTTTTTTTTAAGTAGCATTTTAACAGGAGCATTTATCATATTTATAATTAGGATTTATTTTTAATGTATTCTCACNGATGCTCCTTGAATATGTTGGGATAGAGATTATTCTTAGCAGGGAAAACTATTTTTCTTTAACATTTATTAAGACTATTACAATATAAATACTGTACAAATATGTAAAATCAACCCCCTTGTTAAATGATCTAGGGCTAGGCATATTGTAGAACATTTGTGTGCTGGCCATCCCTGCTGTAATATATCGATGATAATAAGAAAGCAGTAAATAGCAGTAAATATGTTTCATAAGTATTAACATATCATTGCTATCATATCCAGNAACATATGGGTTTTTTTCTTTTCCTGACCCAGAGTTTTTGTTGCATGCGAATAGNGCACTCCTGGTCCAGCCTATCCAGTTGTCCGCATATCTTTCTGCGATTACTGCGAAAAGTAAAATACAATTAATTACCCTCTTAGAATTAAAAGTATCATATTGATTAAGTGAATAGACCATGATTATCCATAAGAAGGTCACACATCTGAGAGAGGCATGAAGANCCAGTCTTTTTCATAAACAATAAAGGTTTCAATAGAGTAATACCAGGTGGGAATCTTTACTTGTGGCTCTCCTAATAACTCTGTATCCAGTCTACCGCTCCAAGCGCAACAACAGATCCCTGCTGGGATTTCAGCATTCTCAGGCCGATTCAATCCTGCGCGAAGACGGAAAAAACGCGAAGTGCGCTTTTTCCCGTCTATTACGGGACTGAAGGCTCGCGTTTTTTTGTACGCACCTCTATGAGGTGCGAACGAAAAAACGTGAGATTTCCTGCCTTACGCTTAGGGGGAAAACATCGCGCGAAGCAACATTGAATCGGCCCCTTTGTGTATGAGGGAAAGTACTCCTCTTGTGTAATTTAGCCAGTAGACCCCTACCTTTTAAAGGTAGTACATCCTCTTATTGTACCGTTCCATACATTCCTCCCACACTAACATACAAGAGCGTTGCCCCTCACCCCTCCCAGAGAAGCACAACCCGTAAGGTAGTCTGAATCCACATCTATGATGGAAGTCCTCCTTTTTATTGATTTCTGGATTTGCTCCTCATGTGTATGCGTATGTAATTTCAATTGTTTTCTTATTAGTCCTTCCTTACATATGGCAGATGTTATTTTATCAGTAATCAGGAAAAAAAAAATGTGTTTGTCAAGGTCTTTGTGTTGCATCATGACCTCTAAGTTGTTTATACCAGTTCTCCTGATCCCATTAGTAGTTATTCTGTGTTGTCAAACTACCCACAGGACTCACCCCTGTGCTGGCCCAGGTTACACCACTTATGTGCAGCGTCTTNATAGCGCTATCACCATCTCCCTAATATTCATTCATTCAGTTGGCAACCCTGGTGTTNCGTTACAGGAGATATTCTTGGAATGTGAATTTCTGTTGAAAGCACCCTTGAAATATATAGAATGTGACAGAACAACTTTCATTCCACTTGTTTTAGGGTAACAAGATGGTATTTTTCTTTCTCCGATGTCTTGTAGTTTGCAGAGTGCTAAAACCACTGAAACGCTTTACAACTGTGATGTATATGTCAATCATTTTTCATGAGACTGACAACTCTCTGCGGGAGAGTTTAATTTTACCTCAGTAAGACACAGATAACCGTGATGTGTCAGCAGCAACATAAATAAAAGATGATCTATGATATATTTTGGGGGGAATTCATTCAGATACTTTTAATCATGTTACTGTTGACCCTTNAACATATAATCATTTATATTATTACAGACAGGGTCTTTCTAAAATAATGAGAATAAAAAAGTTTTGAAGCAAACATAATATCATTCTATAATATTTAACTATCCAATATTAAAATCAAACTTTGGATGCAATGTATGTTCATAGGGCACCCTTAAACGCTCTGTGCTCTTTATGCACAATGCTACCCAATGCCACCCAAGATGGTTCATATATGCATATCTGTAGCCACTGCATTTTTCTGTTGGAGCAGNATAGTTTATATTAGTGACATTATGTTGTATCGATTAGTTTTCCTGTTAGACACTTATAATTTATATGCTACAGAAAATGAATCGGATCCAGGATCCGTGCATTATCTGTCCGCATGGCGTTCTGATCGCCTGCCCCGAAGATGGAAGGAACTCCCATGCCACTACTCTCAGTGCAGNCTTTGGATGCAGTAAAATCCTTCACTGGTACAGATGCAGCAATTCTCCTGGGACCCAGTTAATACTATGAATGGGCAGGGCTTGGTTATGTCCAGCCCCGCCCATAAATAGCAATAGCTTTTTAATCCCGCCCTCTGCCCACCATTCCCCATGCTACTGACTTCTGCATCTTTCTTTTAAAGGCAACCATCATGTTGAAAAATAAATACCAAGGCCTAAATTTACTA
>JABWIB010000044.1:102545-121965 GCA_016617825.1 Platyplectrum ornatum | reverse complement strand
TATATATATATATATATATATATATATATATATATATATATATATTGAGAAATAAGATAAGCAGTTGGTGGGAGGCCTAGTCTCTTTAGCTCCTGTGACAAGGGTGTTGACGATTTAAGGTCTCCAGCTTGCCCTGAGAGATCACTTATATCGAACCGCAGATGAAAAGCCAGTGCAGATGTAATTTATCGTCGGTGTTTCCTTCTAAAGAATAATTGTGGAGACTTGGTTAGATCAATAATATAGATTTTTGTTGTTAGGTCTTGTAGTCTGCACCATAATGAGAGAAAGGGGACAGTGGCTGTTTTCTAATAGAATATAAAGGATTAGTTTCCGTGTCTTTCTACATTTGAATGCAAACTGGCACACTTGAAACTAATTCAAGATATTAAGAAAAAAACTCTTTCCATGCTGTCCATGTGGTTACCTACAGCAATTATTCATTTTGTCTGTCCAAGAAATTTCAAGGCTACAAGTGTAATAAAAAGACCTTACAACTAGCCAAAAGCAATCTCTGTCCTAAATAAAAATTTACCATTTTTCTATCTTTCCATTCTGTCCACAATGACNTGGGAATATTTATGGTTTGGGTAAAAGAAATACTATGCCTAGCATTGCTGTGGTGCTAGACCCAACTGTCAAACTTGAGAGTGCTTCAAAGTGTTTATAGATGTGCCTCTGTGTACAGCCATTTTATTTATACATAGACCATCAGATGAACCTATATGGCATCGTGACTCATGTAAATGACTATAAACAAGTATTGTGGTAGATGACNGTTCCAATGATGGAGCATAGGTAAAACAGGCCTCTATGAGCTTAAATGATACATTCTATAGTATTATCACTGATTTATTTTCTTTGTCAATGTATAATGATTTAAAACATTTGGGGTGGGTGCTCCATCTATGAGCACTAAGATATGATACAGCACTCATGGAGTGACATCCAAAACGGAAGACCTATTGAAGAAAACCAGTCATTGGGACATTGTACCAATATATTCCATCAATTATTCAGCACATCAATGTGATGTACAGATAAGTTACAGTGTTAATTGTTATATGCTCATATACCTGGTCCAATCCTAATATCTGGTTGTTGTTTAGATGCTTTTTTTAAATTACATATTTATTGGACCATGGACTAAAGTTACTAAACTGCGGGATTGGAAAAGTGGGGATGTTGCCCATAGCAACCAATCAGATTCATGCTCTCAGTTTGATTTTACATATGAAGAATGTGAGNTATAATATGATGGTGCTATGGGCAGTATCCCCACTTTTCCAATCCCACAGTAACTGTGTAGGAAGCATTAAGGTCAGATACAGACTCTTAAGCGTAATCCAGACATGGACCAAAGTGCACTGTGAAAAGTGACGTATATGTCTTCCTCTGGGTCAAGTCCTTACATTACAGGAAATAGTTNTTATTTTATAACTGCACACAGGTACATTTCAAAATGAAGTTTTTTTTTTAAAAAAGATACTAAATGTTGTAGTAACTGAACTGACTAAACAAATTTAGCATAAATGGGGTTGCACAAGGTTATAAACAATGCCTTTGATATTTAAACAGTGCTTCATCAGTATTAACAGAGCAAAGGAAACAGGTCACACCATTACACTACAACCGAGTGTTACACAAATTTACAAGTCAGTATGGATCAATACATTCATGTTGTTTATCCTAAATTGTGAACTTATTTTTGGCAAGGGAAAGCTAAAATCAAGTTATGGCAAATACTGGGTGATGTTCTTCCATTGATTACTGTTGTTTTGTGTTCCTACGTTCTGGTGCACCAGTCTTTACATTCAATGTGTTATATCATATATATAATTCCAAGTATTTTATCTGTGTTTCATTCTGTTGTTTTTAAGAGCTTCTATAATAGTGATATTGGCTGGGTGGCCCCGTTCTATAACATTGATAAAATTGGAAGTCTTTTTATATTCACTCACATTGTTTTACCTTCAAAAGTTTCACCAACATTTATTAACATTTATGTCCATGTAGGCCTTTTTAATATGGGTCTTTTTGTCTTAAGAACAAGATGGCACCCTGTACAACATGTTTAGTTTTTCCTTGCCAAAAGATGAAGACAAACACTCATTCAGTGGTAATATTGTTCTACACCTGTAAACTCAGATCTGTCCTTTTAATGGTCACTTCATAGTCTGTTTAAGGAAACTCCAAATAAAACCCCTAAGAACAAAAACAAATAAACTCCCCTTTTGGTGAGCAGCATACTGTATGTGTGGTTTCANCCCCTATGTATACTGCGGGTTCCTGCACCATTACCATGTAATATGGGAGCAGTGCAGAGAAGTTAAGGTGTCATGATTATGCAGTTTGTATGTTATCCCAGTGACTGTGTGGGTTTCCCCGATTTCTTCTCATACACCCAAAAAACAGGGCACTAGGTTAATNAACTGCTGACTAAAAATTAACCCTTGTCTGTGTGTGCCAGTGTGTGGGACAGGGACTAATGTGAGCTATAGTTTTTCTATTTTGTTTGTTTTTAATTAAAACCCTGTATAATACGACAGTGCTATATAGAAGAATGGTAATAAATGAGTATCAGTGATTTGAAATTGTAATTGTATTTAAATTTAAATTTTACCTTTTAGACAACATTTAGAGTGCTCAGAAAGGCCAGATGTATGGGAATTGTAGAAAAAAGAGGATGGAAAAAAAAAACCAGGATATGCATAAAAACTGTTCAAGTGCATAAAGCAGCCCCATCTGGAAGGCATCTAACAGAAATGAAGTTGTACAAAACCATTCCATTGATAATAAAGCTAATTTTTATGGGTCTGACAAGTATGTAATTATGTTCAGTGGTGCTTTTCAGATTTTATCACAGTCAATAAACCGCAGTGGTAATTTCATTCCCATTTGACATATTTACATGGAAACATTTGATTGGAGGAATTAGTAACCCTGAAAACCTTGATAGATATGTTTTAACAATCTGTGACCTCCTCAATCCCACATCTGTTTATTGTTGCAACAGGCGAAAAGTCGTTCTTGTGTGACCTTTGTGGCTTTGCTGGTGGGACACGTCACGCCCTTACTAAGCATCGGAGGCAGCACACAGGTGGGTCATTTTCTCTGAACTTATATATTACAGAATAAAAGCCAGGGACGCACTGATAATATTGCTCTGTCATCGTGTCTAAATTGTCTTTATTTCTTCTGTATTATCATTTTACATATATCAAGTTAACCCTATTTGACCAAATAATAATTAATACAAGTTTATAACTATAAATAAATATGAATCAGAATGCATAATACATTGCTTTGTATGCATGTTTCATCTTACATTCTCTTTGTAGTCTATATACANTATAATGCACACCTATAGACACGGCTGGTAATATCCACATCTTTCTCATTACAATATCATCATTTGCATATAGTCATACAAATCTGCTGCAGTCGTATTAANAGTAGATTACATCCGGGTCAGAAGTTTAACCCAGTTATATTAAAAGCAGTTTTCTCCTAGCCAGCAATATGCGCGTGCCACAATAAAGTAGTCCTACATGCCTTTTGTTAGGAAGTTCTAAATGTTTAAGCTGCTTTATGCACCACATTCCCTGTAATTCTGACTGCATACATACAATCAGTTGTTTATTATTCAACGTGATGTCTCTTTTGAGAATAATACCGGAAATGGTTGTTATAGTGGGTTATGTTTTGCATTTTGATGCTGACAAGAATTTTATCTACGTATGCCAGGCTTTTGTATGTTTAGGCTATTGCTAGCTGGCAATGTAAAATCACATGGTTTGCACAATGTATGATGAGAATTTGTAGAAATCTAGCGCTTGANAAGAAAAACATTTTTGTAACAGTTTGTTTCCTATGGTTGATCTGTTCAGATGATATTTAATTGCTGTGTAACACGACCATCACCTTCAATCACATAACTCCATAATCTAATCATGTCGGCTAAACTTCAGGCAATTTAATCACGCCCATTGACTGTAACGCGATGAGTGATTCACTTCTTATTTTCATGCAATTTTTTGTCGAAGGTTCAGTGCTGAATTTGTTACTCTGACCCGTGTAATGAGATTTCCGATAAATGATTCAAGATAAGTAGCCTAATCTAGTACCACTGTGTTTCTAAACTACCTCATGTGGTTTATAGAAAGGACAAAACACAAATGTCCAGTGTTATTCTTATTCATTTAACATGTATGAAACACGTATGTGACCCAGATAACACACGAAGATACATGATCAAGGCATCTTATAGGAACATTTTCCACCATATGCAAACTAAATAGCGTTTTGATATTGTCTACAAGTTACAAGAAATATTAAAGTAATTAGATAAACTAATTGATAGCATCTTCCCTTGATGTGTTTTCTTTTCACAACAACAGACAGGCAAAGTCTTCGTTTTCACCCTTATGTGAATTAAAAGCAGTCTTTTCAACTCTGTTCCGATCATAGAAGCACCTAGTCAGTTCATCATTCATTTGAAGATTGCTTTGTACTTCATAGGCTACACAGTCTTGACAGCTTCAAGAGACATCATGACATATAGTAGTATTTTGTTCAATCAACAGCATAGCCACCTCCAATTATACTGGAGATGATTGACAAATAGCTACCAAACGGAACTTCTGAATTATGTGACTGTCTTCTATGTGAAGGATATCTGTGGCATAAATGACTAGGAATTGTTTTTTTTACTAAACCTGACAAGTAACATTCATTAATTATAGGGAAAGTAATAAGAGAGGATGCATGAGAAAGATTTTACATAGCCATCTTAACAAGCAGTATTTGATATCAAGACAAAAATATCTAAGTGCCTTTTTTATTCAGCAGTATAATTGCATGCGTACAGGATGTGGAGCGATTTCTTTTTTTACATATTTGCAACAAATAGACCTGTCTTATAAAAAATACCATACTCAGTGACCTTTAGCATTTGGATTTTTTACANTAGTAATGATGGTAATGCACTGCAATTTATTATTCTGAAAGGTCTGTTTGCATATATAGGCCATTATCCATAGGGAACATCCTAGAAACTAAACATAAGGCATTTTTTGATGATTGTCATATGCACAATTTTAGCACTGATAAACATTTTAGCGTAGGCATTGTACATGGAGTTTGGACCAATATGTAAAACTTAGATATTATGCCCATACATTCCAATGTATACTTTTATTTTACCCCCATCTTTCATTTCTCAGCTGGCCAATGACTTTCTATGCTAGTGTGGGTCACCTGTTACTCCAAGGCAACATAGGCCACAGTTCAATCGGCTTGAGGACCCCTAGATAAAGGTTTCCACATTGTGTGTAAAGCTGGGCACTTACTAGAACGATTATCATTCTAGTGAGATGGTAGTTGATAGATGAGACTACTTACCCATGGGAAACATCCCGTTATTGGTCCCATTAACTTGAACGATAATAATGAATGGTAGGAAAGCACTGCTCTTTTTGGCGGACAGCCCATCCATCTCCCCATACTCACCTCACCTCCGGCGGCCGGATCCCACAGAATACAATACACTGAATAAAAAATTGAAGCTACAGCACAATTATCAATCAACTTAATTCCAACCGATAAGATAACTGCACCATTGCATTTCCCTGGTGTTTTATCTCTGTTATAAAAATAAATCTAAGCCACACACTATCGTGGAATTGGGCAATTACGGTAATCGTCTAGTATTTGGCCAGCTTCAGGTCAGTAAGGAGGATGGTGTTAAAACCTGAATAGCCAACCCTTACTGTAATATTATCATTGTTCCCTCCGTTTCCCACCCATGCTATGAGTATGAACACAGCCATTCCAACAAACGCAAGACCTTTAGGGCAGNCTAGATCTATCCATGTAAATCCCTGCTTAGGAAGGATAAAATGAATGCAAATTTTTATTTCTGGGCCTAATGCCTTTGTAATATCTTCTAGATTGTTGTTTTATCTGTAGACCTCCCCTGACTACATTTTATATATATATATATGTTAAATCTATTTCATTTTCAGTTGTTTCCTGATTAGATTTTTTTTTTTTATTATTATTACTGTACGTTTTCAATGATAGAAAACACTGCTAAATGAATGTACAGTATCTACCTGCATGGGATAATTGTGAACTAAACTTAACCAGTGACTCCAATTCAATCCGAACCAGGAGCACACACATACATATGGTGAAATCTTGTCCCCTTTAATACAGTTCATTTTAAAACACACCAGTGCCAGAANAGAAACACTATTTTAGCTTGGCAATGTTAAACCGTAAATTTCTATAATATATAATGAAATTTTAAAGTGATTGCTATATTTTAAATCATGACAGTGCAAAGTCTGTGCTGCTTCTGGAACTGAGAACAGGAATATTAAAGCGATCAGCTACAGATGAGAGACTTTCTAGCTTTATTTCAATAATGTTCTCTATTAATACTAATTACACANTGGCCATTTGAAGTCTGGGAGTAAGCTCAGAGGCGGAGATAGAGGAGAGGAAATGATCACAAATCTGTGAAGCCATCAGTGAACATGTACTCAAGTTAATATAATGAAATAAAAGAGCTGCTATAAGTTTTATAATGTCTGTTATCTTTTGTTCTGTTTTCCCCACCTCATTCTGGTAGCTTAAAATTCTTATATTCCGAGCCAAAAAATAACTGGTGTAAACCAACTCTCAGCAATAGTTACATTGCTAAATTTCCTTACAGGTATACATAAACCAAATGCTTATTTCCAGTTTAATTAGCTATATCATAATATAACATTGTTCTGAATATTATTGTATACCAAATCAGCTTGTTATTGGGAAGTTTACATACATTGCAATATGTTTTTGTAGGAATTAGTATAATTCATGCATAGGTCATATATAATTCATTTTTCTATTCTAAGTTTATGCAACGGGGTTAAACCAGTAAAAGTACATAATATTTTTTGAAAGAAATAAACTAAATTTTCTAGAAAAGAAGAAGGAAACAGCTTTTTTTTTTTACATTACCCATTACATATCTGGCTTTTACCCAACCAGGAGTCCATTTTGAGATTACAAAGGGATTGTTCCAATCGAACGATTTTTCAAGAGTGGGTAAAACCATGATGAATTGCAGGAGAGGTAAAATGAACCTTAGTGTTTGCATGCAGGGAGAATGTTTTATTTTTGCATACAGATACTGACCAGCGTTACTGTTACACTGTTATTACATTTGTGCTAGGAAACATCATCACCTGTAATACTGATTGTAATTAATTCAGTTTGCCTCCCCTGTAATTCAACATGGTTTTTGTCTTGAAAAATCTTTCGATTGTAACAATTTATCTTATAATGTATGCCCAGCTTAAGGCCTACTCACTTAATTTTGAAGTGATAAGGGCTGTTTGTTACCATTATCACTTCAAAATGTAGTGTTTGATATTTAGTTGGAGTAGAGTTCATCATTCCGCTCTGAGCATTAATATAATGCCATCTTCACATGACGTTAATATAATGCCATCATCACATGACACTCACCCCTTCACCTCACACTTCTGTTATTGAACATTTCCACATACAAAAAAAAAACATTTTGGAAAAGAAAAACAAAGGAACGACACTAAGCATTTCTGTATTAAGCTGAGGGAAGACTTCAGATGAGAACGCGGGACACCAAATGGAAGGTAAGTTTCCATAAATTATATGAATGATGCAAGGAAAACCCAAACTGCTGCAACATCGTTCATATAAAATCAGTATTCTAAATAAATATAGAACTAAGTCTTTGCCATTGATAAGCTGAAGTTATTGAGGGTAGCATGAACCCTTATTTAGATGGCATTGAACAGTGTAAAAATTCTGAACCCACTGGGGTATATTTACTAAGCGGTGAAATTGAAATGTGGGGATGTTGCTCATAGCAACCAATCAGATTTGATTTCATATTCTCCAGTGTGTAAAATAAAACTGAGAGCTTGAATCTGATTGGTTGCTATCGGCAACATCCCCACTTTCCAATGTCACTGTAATCTCACTGCTTAGTAAATATACCCCACTTATTAGTGACACATATTTCAAATCTCTTTCATTTGCTTATAGTACTAATGGAATTATACATTGGTAACAATACACAAGATGCTGCTAATTATATCACTAATGTTTTCAACAGGTGAGAAGCCATTCAAGTGTGATGAATGCAACTTTGCCTCGACAACTCAATCCCATTTAACGCGACACAAGCGAGTCCATACTGGNGAGAAGCCATATATGTGCCCTTGGTGTGACTACAGGTAATTTCATTGCACTTACTGTATCTGTGATCTGTGAGCCCATACACCATGCTATAGGTGTTTTGTTGTTGCTGATATTTACAGAAGAAGCAATAAAGAGCATTTAAATATTATTAACATCAAGTATATCCCAGGTTCCAATAATACATGGAGTGATCATGATATTATAGTGGTCATTTTTTATTGTTGTTAATTGTTAATGCACAATTAAATAAATAATAAAAACCTCCTGATGATACTGATAAACATATCTATAAAATCTTTAAAACACAGGTTCTGTGCACTTTGGAATTTCCAAATGCTACTGTTGTCCCTGCTTGGCAGAATTCCGGTGCCCTTAGGGGCTAATGGGCTGCAATGGAGGCTACAAACTATGGCATTGACACTGTTTTTATTGTTAATACTAAATATAAGAAAGAGAGGTACTGGTAGTAATGGTGAAGTTTTTTGGCTCGGATAGGGTTGATAATTTTTTTCCTGTGGTGAGTCTCGTACCCTACGTGTTTTGTCACAAGTAGTGACTTCATCAGGGGTTACTGCATGTTTGGGGCAAGTGTAATATATAGAGTTATGGACTGGAATGTGGGGGTGCTGGGAATGAACTAAGCTTCTGATTCGGGGGAAAGGCGTCACATGCTGCTCTCTTGTTGGGTTGAGAATAAACAAAGTTCCTGATTGGAGGATAGCTGTCACATGCTGCAATCTTGCTGGAGAGGTAGCTTTATTGCTGATTGAGCCATTGTGTGCAAATATTCCTCTCCCTATGTTTGGTTGCATAGGGAGAGGAATTAGTATCAGAAATAGCTCCAGAAGGACATCAATACATTATAGAAAGTGCTTAGAAAAGCAACCAAAATGGTACATGGTATTACCAACAAAAAACTATACGTGACTCTTTCTTTTGTATATCTAAATTGCTAGTAGATAGACTTCATATTGGACATTTTATCCCCATCATAAGGTTGTGTTGTTCAGTTTTTCTGTTGTTCTAAATTTTCTGTTCAATATGACTAAAATATTAGGTTTTTGTTTTTTTTTCTGTAATATCATTATGGTATTTGAAACNGCAATGTGTCATCTTATCAGGTTAACACTAATGCCATTCGAATGCTTTGCTGTATTGGGTTTTTTTTATTTAATGTGTATGATGATTGTTATAGTTAGAATATTCACATAAATAATAATTGTAGTATTATTTTTTATTATTATTAATTTATTATTAGTAATAATAACAATACTGCTAATAAATTTATTTGAATTCATTCAACAATATCACTGTACAAAAATGTCATGTAATAATATATGCCATCATGTTGGTCTATTATATTAGCCATGCTTCAGGTTTGTGTGTTCATGTTGGCTTAAAAAAAAAAACCTTATTCAATTTGCATATAAATATTTATGACATTTCATCCATTCAGGATATGTATATAAAGTATGTGGGCTTACTTTACAACTGCCTGTAGCCTTTTTCCTTACACTTGACTGCAATCATAAATATCTTGCACATTAAAAATCATGATCATCCACCAAATCATTTATTACTGTTCAGAGAAGACCTAAGTGATATGATCACATTCTGATTGGTTAAATCGCAAGCTCTAGAGAAGCTGGCCTTTTCAGCACACCAAGCGGAATATCTAAATTAAGGTTATTATGTGAATTTCATATTACAATTAAATTCAAAAGAATTGTTTTCTTAAAGGGAGAGCAGATGAAAAATGATGAAATGCTGGTATTTACAGCATGAATACTGCTACATAATACTGCTACATGAATATTGCTACAAAACTGTGAAGTTCTTGTCTAATATGTACTATTTTAGTATATATATTATATATTATATTTAGAATGAAGCGATGCATCTAAATATTAGCATTAATACAACACATCATTTTATATTTTATCTCAAAGATATTCTATATTTTCAGGGTTTTTTTTTATTTTTTGTAAATCCGCTTTAAATAAGAAAATAAACAAACACTTTATTAAAAGGCACCAATTTAGTATTAATTAAAGAACACTATCAGTGGGTTGCTAAATATGTTATTTGAACCTACTTGGCATNAAGGTAAAAAAACAGTGCTAATATTGTCAAAAAAGCTACTACCCTATATGTAGTACAAATCCTAACACTTATAATTTCCGCTGCAATAGCATTCAACACAGAACTGAAATATGAAGTTTATATTTGAAATTACTGTAACTAAATTTCACAGAACAGCCATATAAAATTGGACTCTTTTAGGATCACCTTTTAAAACCCATATTTAGTGACAAAAAATAAAAGCGAACCTATCTTTACCTTATAAAAGAAAATGACTTCTACAAATATAAAAAAATGTGTTTACAGAAACAAAAAAAAAATATGCAGCGCAATGGTAAAATTACCAAGTCAATTTCAATCCTCAAATCTCTCTCTTTCAGAGCAGAGACAGTCCTTTTATAATGTCCACACAAAGAATATTTTAAAATCCACATGTTCACATTTCATTGGTTAAGAAAGTTTTTGGACAGTAACAAGGAATGTCCTTTGGCTTCTTTGTCCTGCATGGGGGCTGGGAAAGACTTTTTGGTCTCTGGTCTTCTCTTTCTTTGCTGGTTCAAGGAATGTCCCTTTGTCCATGACCACATGTCTCTGAGTGCCTGTCTGCTTCTTCGCTTGAAAATTCATCTTTCAGAGCACCTTCCATTATTTACAGAGTGCCGCCATTTGCAAAGATACATATATGGGCTTATATGGTCTCTGAACCAGATCTAGACCTTATTAAATTGCATGGGCACTCTATCTAGGAACATAACATGACTACCTGGTGACTTCATCTGGGCTTTGCAAGCAGTGTTCCAGGACCTCAAGGATGATGCATTGGATTCATAAAACCTTATAGCTTCTTAAGAGATCTGTCTGGTGGCCTTACATGGTCCAGGATACAGAAGAGTTCTTCAACTCATTTACCTTTTGTCTCCTCTTAACTAGACAAATTAGACACCCACCTTTTATGGTTGAAGGTCAAGAAAATTTAATGTTGGCATTATCTTGGATTCCAGGACAGTAAGGAGGTAACTCCAGTATTTCTTCCACTGGCAGAGCTATGGTCCAGAAGAAAGAGAATTGGTTCCAGATAAGAATGTTCATGCCAAAATTGGTCAACAAATTCCATCAAAGGTTTCCTAGTAAACCAGATCCTAAGGGTCTGTTGTCAAGGAAAGGAGGGAGGGTGTGTTAAATGCTGTCATGCTGTTGTGATTCCTTAGAATATACAGCCTATACAACATGCTACCCCTAGTCCTACCTTAGGTCCCGCGCTTTCTCTGCAGCATTTATGGACAGCTAATAGGAGCAGAGGGTGGGAGGACTGACCATCAATGCAGTGGCATTCCTTCTTTGCTGGTTATATTGTCAGGTTCTCCTGCTCGTTCTGCTGCTTTGTTCTCAGGTGTTGGTGCTCTTAGTTTGCTCGAAGTGGGGTCCCAAGGACATTTCCCTGCGCAGTGCCTCGCCTTTGCAAGCCTTTCCCCCTCCATCATGGGAAAAAGTGCAGGCCAAGCCCCCTTTAGACTCTGTTCTCTGGTAACCGCTTACATTACACAAAGCTCCTGCTTAATGGCGGACGGGTTGCAAAGGGTTGTGTACATACTGATAGTATGTAAGTGGGGCAAGGGGGTGGATGTCAATAGTACACAGTAAAGTGCTTTTAAGCAAGGGTATTGTGGAAACCTCCATACACATTTCCTTCTTTTTCCACATTGTTAAAGCAACAAGACTTGCGGTGCCCTGAATCTAGTCTTATTACAAGTAATATATTATTTTATTGTTACTTTATATAGATAATTCATGTCAAATACACAAGGGTGTTCCTGAGGGCTCCTCCCAGTCTTCATAGCATGAGCTTTCAACTAAACCTGCATGATTAAGACTGCCACCATAGTTAAATTGTAAACTAACAAATAATTTATCCCATCATACCTATGTCTTTTTATACATTCTCTTTTCTCCACTGTATAATGAAATCCTTTTTTATGTCTCTTTATCCTTCATGGTTGTCATATGCATACTGTCTGCCGAGTAGCTCGATGGGATGACAGATGAATTCTCGTGTGACGTGTACTTAAACTTTATTGCTTCTTGGAAAAAAAAATCTGGTTGCTTGGATTTGAAATATAAAATCTCTGTTAAAGTATGACCTTACTGTAGTCCTTGTAAGATTCACTCCAAACACACACATAAGAATGTCAGTAGTGTCCAATAGTTATAATGTTCTGTTATTCAGTGCAGTAGTGATACATTTTATGGATGCACGTCTTAAAATAAACTACTAATCCGTTTCCTGTAACTAACAGTTCATCTAAAAACAGCCTAGTACGTTAGTTCCAACATTAAACTATGATACATATACCTCTTGTATGAAAATAGTTGGTTTACAATAAGTGCATGCCATATTTCTTTTCTCAGAGTTTATTGAAGCACTTTTACTGTACTATCCCTATTAGATCCCCAATCGGTGAAGCATCTCCAGATCCTTCTAAAGACTTCTTACCTGCTTGGGGAGGGTATTGCAGACAATGAGGAGCATCTGTCTTGCATCAACAAGGGAGGCATAATTTCCCATCACATCAATGCCATAACTAGTTTAATAAATGCAAACACAAATGACTGAATTGAATATTATAATGTAAACAAATGAATGTTTCTCTATCGTCTAAAAGCTACAATCTAGGCATCATGAGTCAGTCAGTGTTGTAAAAGTAAAACTAATTTTGCCTTCACTCACATGAGCTATAGTAGAAAGAAGCTTTATTGTCCCTGGGAAGGTGATAAGGCAGAGTAATTGTATATTATACTGTCCTGGAGCATCTGCCTGAAGACTGTTGGAACAATTCATCTATCATGGACCGTACAACATTTTTTGTCTCTCTGTTTTAACCCATCCCCACTTCTGGCCTGCATGAAGGTTTTGATAGGGACTGTTCCTGGGCTTGGGCTCACATTAATCAGTCCCCTTGTTCAACACTCCAGCTGACATAATTACAACCTGCGCACAGCAGTTATTCAAGTCGAGTCCTTGTCACTCGTGCTACAAAACTACACAGCTCAGATCCCCAAGGAGATTGCCTTATCACACTGAACAAGGGCTCACAGGAGTTGAAGAGAATAGAAATGGGAAAATGTCTTCTGGGAGTACTATATATTCCTTTTAAATAAGACATTTGAGAGACATAGAAGGGACAAAGAAGTGTTCTACAAGGCCCAAAAAGAACAAGTTATTCTTTCTAAAAATGATTACGTGGAGCAATTTTGTGACATGAAATATTAGGCAAACGAAGTAAAATTTCCTGTTATCCAGCAGCAATTGTCATTTGTTTTCTACTGGTATAGATAAAGTATTGCATTGTGGGAAGAACTCATACCATTGTCAATGCAGTGAAATGAACATGCTGCTTTCGTGTTGGAACTGTTGCATGAGGTTGCAGCATAGCGAATCTACAGAACAAAGACTATAGCTGTGAACTTCAATTCATCCAGTTATAATAATTAAGCCGCTACAGGAGGATTGTGTACAATATAATAGCATTCATGATCCAACATATCGGAACATCATTTTGTCTATTAGTATTCTGTAGTGCTTACTCTAATGATATACTCTATTGTAAATTATCTTACTATCGCTGCTCCCCATGTCCTCCCTGGACAGAATAGATAAAACATATTAAAGCATTGCTTTCTATCATTATCATTTAGTTTCCATCAGCCACCTGAGTATGCCTATTAGGAGGTCAGTCACTAATTGTAAATACATATGATTATCAGCAAGTATATCTAGCCTTCCCTGTTTATGGGGGTGTGGAGGATTAAAATAAACAATTTAAAATAACTATGTTAAAATGAACTCCAAAAGTCTAAACTGAGTTAATATAGTTCCAAGACTAATCTCATTTTAAGCTGTGGAGAAGAAATAGACAGTTAGATAATAATCAGATATAGTGGTAACCCCCAGGAAGTCTATCAGTCTATGAAATATTCTATTGCAAGGACCCACTATATCACTATATCACACAGACTTAAATGCTGTTTATATTTGTTTATTGGAGAAAAAGGCTCCTATAGATCTTTTCACTCTAGTCTGGTCCCCATGCCTATCCACCCACCCTTTCCACACACTCAAGGCTTTTTGTCACGCAGAACCCTCTTACCACATCTGCCTAGGCCAGTGGTTCCCAAACTTTCTCCATTNAGGCACCCTTNGGGTCTCCATCATTTTTCAAGCNACCCCTAAGACAAAATAATTTCCAGTTTTTTACATTTTAGAGTTATAGTGTATAAATATTTAGGTAAAGACATAAATATTTCAGGTTGATATNAAATCTTGTGTTGCTCCTATAGGTGAAAATATTTCAATGACAGTGTTGTGGCACCCCAGGGAGCCTAGGCACACAGTGTGGGAACCACTGGCCGAGGCATACTTATGTAAATACTATTACTCCCTTCTCTACCTTCTTCCCTTTATTTCTTCCCTTCTTTTCACAGCAGCAACCCCTGCTACCCTTACCGGGGCAGCATACTATTGAACCATGGTCACTAGGGACCTGCATTTCTCCTTCCATATTCTCTCTCTCTCTCTCTCTCTCTCTCTCTCTTCTCTCTCATCTCCATCATCTCTCTCATGCAATGTGACATTTGTGTATGACAATATTTATTTTATTTTATTAGGTCAAACTGTGCTGAGAATGTCCGCAAACACATTTTGCACACTGGCAAACATGATGGAGTGAAAATGTACAATTGTCCCAAGTGTACCTATGGAACAAATGCCCCCATGGAATTTCGAAACCATCTCAAAGAACAACATTTGGACATTGAGAACCCAGACTTGGCATATCTTCATGCTGGTAAGTAACTATTATTTCTTTTTGTTTTATGTTGTGTGTGTTTTCAATAATTTTATTTTGATGGTACGGGTAATTTACTGCATTCAGTAATGCATTTATATCTGTCTTCAATGTTTATACCTCAAACTTAGGGTCGGGACCCCAGAGTGGGTCGCGCCCACATCTGCATTGGGTCAGGACTTCCTCAGAGAGATCATTGTCCACTGAAGGCTCAGTGCTATGGACCGGGGGTGCCACTGTGATATATGCATGAAGTATGTGATTGGTGGCCCGCGGCCTAGACTGCTGCACTGAACCAGCTCTAACTTCACATTAATTTGTCACATAGGATTGCCAGTTGTCATGATGCACAAATAATGCAGTGTCCAATGGGATAAAGGGGACCTTTCAGCCCTTTTTAACCCCCAAATTAACCTTGTGACTCTATATAGTTTGGTACAAAATATATACTTACAACTGTTTAAAATGATCATCAGATCTTTTTTTAAAAAAGTGCAAGATATATAAATATATAGGAGCAATGTTCACTTGCTGGGGTCATGTAAATTTAGTAAGATGGGGTTCCAGAGCAAAATAGTTTGAGAACTCCTGGTTNATACCAATGTAGGGGATTGATAAGTATGCATATGGATTAAAAGAGAAACACAATGGCAGTGTTCTGTTTTGTTACTTTCTGGCAACCTTTACATAGGAATATTGGAGCCTTCCGTTCATGTTGTCATTGCTTGATGAAACTGGTGATTTAAGCACAATGTTCTGAGCCATTTTCTTCCGAATGAGACATATTTCAAAGAGATTGACTCATGTCACAGCTGTTCATGTCAGGCAGTCCCTTTATGAAGCAGATCAAGTCTATTGGTGGTTTATCACTCAGTGCTTCCCAATAAGAACACTATCCAGTTCAAAAGTGAAATCTATATTTAATTGAATCTAGAAAATTCAGAGCTCTTGCCTTTTAATTGAAAATCAGATATAAACTTTGTCAAGTAGATAAATGAGTCTATCACATCAATGTATTGTATAACGAAAGCAGCTGTATTATTGTTTGAATGGTTCCGCTGGTTATAATTGCATGCTTCTCATATTGTCAGTTGTGACACCTCATAAGTATGTAGGAGGAGGGGGGAGCTGGGTTGAATCGATGATATATACTGCGCTTAAAGCTACATGACTTTTCATAATAATGTAGCATTTTTCATTTTTGTGCACAAATTGTTATCTTGCTGTGNATTAGTGATCTTACAAGGGTTAAATGGCATACAGAAATAGATCATTATCTTTAATGGAATTACCAATAGGTGGATTGATTCTCTCCTGACTTGACATGACAGTCTCCTGCAATGTGAAAGTTATACTTGTATCACTCCAATAAAGAGAACATTTTTTAAATGTTTTGCATATCTATTTTGTGTACACCTGGTACTTGATCAAGGACTCCGTGGAGACTTGTGCGGGAGAGGGGAGTGAACCAGTCACTCACCTCTCCTATGCGGAAAAGGCAGTAGGTAGCAGTGCTTATGCTGCTATACCCCTGCCTTAAGTCACTTGTGTGGATTAGCGGTCTATGCAACCACTCTACACAAGTCCCCCTAACCCAGCTCAAAAACCCATCTCACAANCCCCCCACCTAGCTCAATTTTGAATGGAGGTCCGACCCAGAGGACGCACATCTGGTGCTTGTGGATCGTTATTAAACCTGGATCATGTTCTTTTAAAATTATTAGTAAATTATTAGGTGGTGCTAAGAACGTTTTTGTTTTTGGTTTCCTTCTAATTAATTTCACATTTGTCTTTGTTATTGTTTAATGTTTTAATGATTTCTATAAATTATGATTGTTACACTGAGAAAGCAACCTATTTTGGATTTGCATATTTTTATGTTTTAATAACCATATATCTTTTAATCACNTTTTATTACCCAATACATTAATGTGGCATAGTCCCAGGTCTTATTCATAGAAGGTTCTGCTGTAAATCTGCCTTCACTCATATATGGTAATAGGAAATACTGAAACACTCAGCAGTACTACATTTCTCATTTTATTTCTATTATGTTTCCCAATGGGCATTTCATCAAATTCTTAATTTCTGCAAATCAGATTTTAAATAAGCCAAGCAAAATCATTATAAGTCATGCAAAGCAAGTGCCTGGCTGTACTACTTCCTGGTCTGGGCCAGGCTCANGGGAAAGGTGCAAGAGGGACATTTATTGAGGGACTTACCTTCTGATGGACCCTGATGCCCACTTTCTATCCTGAGTTTTTCCATTCTCTGTGATTTCTCTCTCTCCTAGAAAAGGCCATTTTGTTTTCTGGGCCTAGTGCATGGGTCAACAATTCACAATAATAATAATAGTAGTAATAGTAATTGAATAGAGGACAATGTCATCAGTGTTCACACTATACCCTGGGACCTGTTCTCTGTGTGATGTGGCCACTGATGCACCGGTCCACAGTTCAGTGAACTGTCTCCAACTGGTTCCGCATCTATGTGAAGTCAGCGCATGTGGCGATACTCTGCAGACTTTTTGTAAACAGCCCTAAAGCTCCACGTACATGAACTTAGTGCTCTAATGTTTGTGATTTAAAACTCTTACCAGTACCCCACAGGCTGCAAGAGCAAGGTAAGTCACAGTGCAATAGACAGTATTAAAGTGTATTAAATTGGTTTGACAGGATTGTTGTGTAAATTACTCCAAATTCAAGACATTGCACACACAAATCTTTTTTATACATACACAAAAAAAATNATTTATGCATGCTATTTTATTCTAAATGTCAAAGCAGGTCCAAATGGCTCTTGAAGTGTTTAAAGCTGCCAACCCCTGCCCTAGTGGAAGGTAAATGATCAGGATATGATGATGCTATTCAGCTTTGTAGCATCATGTACAGGTGTCTAGTGATGCACAAATATGTGGGAGGGTTTCTACTCCTTCTAGATGGTTACAAGTGCTTAGAATTGCTGCCTCATAATGATACTAAACTAGATTTGAAATTATTTNCATGTATTTGTTCCTTTAAATTCAGAAATGATATTCCTAAAATTTCTTGTAAATGCAGAGNTGAAATGTTTACAGGAGTCGCTTGGAAGCAAGAACTGCCATTAAGCTCTGACTGATGCATTTGTTATGATTAAATCACAGTTAGGTACAAATACTAAAGGGCATATGAAATTGCTCTTAAAATCAAGAATGTTGACCAGGGACAAACTCATTATGGATCAAAAGGTTAAAGCAAATCTATAGTGAATGAGAATGAGATTCTAAGGGACTGTTTTAATCTGTTTTCATCAAGGAGAACTGTAGAGTGGACGTCTAGAGATAGGAAAGAAGTCTCTGCTACAGACTTGTGCTACTTTACAGTTAAGTAAGTGTGAAGTTACTAAGTATCTGCAATTGGGAAAAGTGCACTTTATATCATGGAGACCTGCTTGTTGTACAATTTGTNGTTACATTTTATATAATCATGACGATTATAATTATTTTTTACAGTAAAACAAAAGGTTACAGNGGTGCATCTGGCGTAATCTCACAAGCTGCTGTTATGTTGTATAGCAAAGTATTTGAATGTGTGCAATGACGATATGATTAGTGCAGAAGTAATAGTAGTATTTTGGGTGTCTATTGGCTATGGGTGGTAGACTATCCATCAGCATCATGTTTGAGACCTAGTATTAGCGACCAATTGCACTGAAGATTAAGAAACCTCTACCACATGCCAGCTATTCCTATGCTTTTAGAGCATGTTGGAATCTGTAGTTCCACAAAGCCTGGCATACCAGAGGTTGCATGTACAGCGGCTATAGTGAAGAGGTGTATTTCATGATGAAGCTAGAAACATGAAAACAAATAAGGACCAGTGCAGGTGTTTCATGGTTACCAACTTTTAGTATCTCCCTCCCGCAAGAAACCAAGAGTAGGGAGCATGGGGGTGGGGCTACAGACATCATTTAAACAAATCAACTCTGATGCTTTGCCCCCTGGATGACAAACCCTATGCATTTGCTGTGGATGGGCAAGCATTATGTCATCAAACCCCACCCATTCATANTACCGATCGGGGCTGAGGCTATTCCCCCCCAGAATAGATGTATAATCAGAACATCATATTAAAATTATGCTGTGTATTACTGCGCTCATATATTGCTCAGTGTAAACTTAAGAGGATTTCATTGCACACTGCGTGATTTATTTTTGCGCATTGTAAAAATTAGAAAAACTACATATTAAACCAACGTCGACTCTGCTGCTGACAAGCAAC
>JABWIB010000044.1:72383-85249 GCA_016617825.1 Platyplectrum ornatum | reverse complement strand
ATTTAAGTTTTCCATCATACTATTATACAAGCAAACATGTCAGTTTTAGTAGTGACACAAGATGACTGGTATTTCTTTTTCAAAGAAATCTTGACTTCACCAATGTGTTGAGCCTCACATTTTGAGATCATGGACTGAATCTAG
Source organism: Platyplectrum ornatum (assembly GCA_016617825.1). Lineage (NCBI taxonomy): Eukaryota > Metazoa > Chordata > Amphibia > Anura > Limnodynastidae > Platyplectrum > Platyplectrum ornatum. The sequence goes on along the minus strand of JABWIB010000044.1, from coordinate 85,105 downwards.
ACCTCTGTAGGTCTATAGGTATGCAAAAGACAGTAAAAAAAAAAAAAACACAGATCATGAGGGTACGAAATAATAGAGGCCCGAATCCAGACTTATATCCGGCCGCTCACTTCCACAAGCGTACTTGCGTTAAAGTGCTCTGGTGCACCAGATTTGTCTGGGCGAAACAAGAAGAGAACGGAACAATGTTTCGTGCGCTTCATGTCATGCATATGGTCTCTTAAATCTAGGGATCNGGGAGGGTTAAACAGGAATGCGGTCAGTGGTCATGGAGCGCTGAATCGCACAAAGGCAGGCAGCATAAAAGCTGTTAGACCACTGTCTTTTCAGAAGCACACTACCTTTTTCCTTACCATCCCCACATACAATAAGAATGGTGTGGAGCAGTAAGGGCGAGACCCAGCTCTTACTGTACATTTAGAATACCCTATCTCACTATTTCAAAATATCTGTACAGTCGTACCTTCTGTTAACCTTGTCTTCATTTTCTTAGGTCTGTCTTTGCCTTATCTGTATTTTTGTAGCCCTCTCCCGTTTAGGGAGNTGGGGATGGGACAAATATGTGTTGGTTCCACTAAGTCCTGCCCAACTCTGTCAAAGCTCTGACGCAATTTATTTCAACATTGCAAAAAAAANCTCAATTTTAACAGTTAGTCACATATGGGGACAAACTGGTAGGCAGGTGACACAGCGGGACAGTCATCCAAAAGCGGGACTGTCTTGCTAAAGTCTGGACAGTTGGGAAGTATGTGATTTTGTTATCCATGTAATATTACAAGACTTTCACACTCTGAGTACCAAGTAGCTTTGCCCATACACCCATAGTGTCTTTTTAACTTATTTTGTTAATTTGCACACTGAGATGCCCTGAAACAGTGTGAAGATTAATTTGGGTGTATGACACCTTATAAATTATTCTATACAAGGCCCCACTGGTGGAAGTGAATGTACTGACACACACACAAAAGAGACCACTCTTGTGTCAGTTTACCTTTTTATATGCCTTATTTTGAACTTACATTAACATAATGAATGCCAAAATCCAATCAGCTACCCACTACCGGTTTCATGGTTAGAAGAAAATTACATTGCTTGGTTTATTCTAAGCCCTCTGGTTAGTACAAAGTTAATAGCCCATATATGCAAGAAACTGGATCTAATCTGAGACAAAAATGGAATGATGGTCATTCTAAACGATCGTTTTCCTTATCAATGTAATTTTAAAATCACATTCTCATGTCATTTACAAAATGTGTTTGAACATTGATTCTGCATTCTGCTTATGTAATAGATGTTTCTAATTACCTTTGATCCATCAGACATTCTTTAATTCAAATGCCCCCCCCATCCCCGAAATCCTTCATTAAAGACAGAAAGGACAGTATGGAAAACGATTCTTTTAATGTTAGATGTAAAATGAGGTTCTATCCCCTGCAGATGAAGGAAGTGTTACATTCATAATGGACATTAGAACTTAGTTGGAAAAGTAATGAGATCTATTTCTAAATAAATTCTGAAAGCAATCTGATTCCTGGTCGAGCAATGCTGTACAAATAAAAAAAAAGTATTGTACTTTATTTACTAACCTATGAATTGAAATGTCCTCCTTTTATTACTGAAATAAAGCAGAGGCTATGAAGAGGCAATCATTTTGGAAGCTATCAGACGTTCAGTAACATATCTCTTGTGGTTTAAATAACAGATAGTTTAAGTGTTTTTCCATTACCTCTGTGTAAATGAAAAATGCATAAAATATTTTAACAAGGCAAAGTAATCCAAGGAGATTGTTATTTTGTGTTACAAATTAGGTTATTTCTGTCATAAAATTAAGGGAAAAAAAATCAACGCTAGGACATTTCTGGTTAATATCATTTACTAGGAGAAACATGTAACAAATTTAATGAGCTAGCAGGTCACCTGAATCCAGCTGTTTCCGACCAGCTTTTATGAAACGGAGAATGCAGCAAGCAGTAGGAGGTAAGCATTATTACAAGCTCTCGAGGAGTTACAAAATCGATTTCTGCTTGAATGAATTAATTTAGATTATCAATTTATAACCAGCTACACGAATCTCATCAACTCAACAATGCAGTGAGTGATCAGACTCAGCCTTTACCCGAGCTCAACAATTAAGAGCGACTGTGACCTGCACCGACTCGAATGTAGTTGGCAGGAATGACAAAGGGTAATGCACGTAGTTCTTTATCATATTTACCAAAAGAGCATTTTCTCTCATAAACATGCCTTGTCTAATTAATTAGAAGGTAGCTGAAAAACGGTGGCCATACTTAACAGCTGCCCTTCTTCTTACGTGTAGTTTGCTGTGGATTAGGTAAATTCAAAGTGACAAAAACAACTAATTATAGTGAAAATACAGTTTGACATGGGACAAGACATTGCTTCAATTATAATGTGATGAATTGATCATAAGCTAACGTTATTATAGTAGAGACTATATAAATTACAGATAGTAAGCGCTTCAGAGTAGACTTTTAACCGTGTAAATGTCAGGTTGTTCAGTTGAACATTTTTTCTTTTATGTTAAAGTAGTGTTATTTACAGGCATCATTGTAATTGACATCGATAAAAACAAGAATTAACTGCTAATAGAAATGGACAATATTCAGTCAAGGTAGCACTAGAGTAATGCTTGAAATTCACTTGCTAACCTCATACCTTGTAAGCCAATGGGATTTTATGATCTGTTGTATCAAATACATAGATTAGGGTTACATACCACCTGGTTATAATGAAAGTATGACTTTTATCGCCTTGCCCAGTNACCCCAAGTACTGCCGGATAACCACTTTTAGTAAGAAGCACTGGCTATACTATACGCGTGGACAACATTTTACTGCTCTACATTCTATTTCTAACCTGGTTGTGAGAGTATGGAATCAGGAGACTGTACAACCATTGCTTCTATCTTTTTCCTTGTTTNTATGTTAAACAACCAGGTATTTGTTGTTTGTTTTATTATATTGAAGAACAGTTCCCATTTTCACACAACGGCATTAGTTGAACACCCTGGTACTTATTCACATAGTTACTTTCATTTGTTTGGTTGCTTTTCAATGTAACCACATGTTCTTCTCTTAAACACATCTCCTAGTGGTTGTAAACACACTCTCCAGCTGCAATGCAGTTAGAAACAACACTTGGCAGCAGGCAGGGATGGGCAAATGACCTCAAACTCCGGAGGGCCTTTAGCAGCGGCGTTCCATATTATTGATAGTAGTGGAGATATTGACAGTCTGTGCTCGGAAGGAAAATAGGAGTTTGATATGACATATTGTGTGTCTCAGCAAGACTCATAAATAATTTTGACAAGTTTTTGTATGCATGGGAAAGTCCTTGATTCAGCCTCCCATAAAAATAAACTTCTATTATGGAATGTATTTGTCAAGTGGCTGCATGATGGATGGAGCTGTGTTTACCCCTTGGCAGTTCGATGAGTTTTAGATGCACAGCTTACCAGAGAGGATTTGCGGGCAGTACAGAAATAATTATTCAGTATGAAATGTATAATGCTTGCACCTGAAATTTCATTTTTTTTTATTATTATATTTAGTTTTGAGTGTGATCCTGGGCCCTAAGACAAGGGCCTTACCAGTCTCATCGCAGCTACTGTGGGTTTACGTGCCTTTGGGTATATATTCAATTACAACATGGAAACTGATTTAGTCCACGCTCTTACACACACTTTTGTTGTACTTTCAGATATTGAATATGCACTTTCAACACATTATGACAAGGAAGATATATCACCGTGTTTAGAGATAGGCTGTACAAAATCATATTAAAAGGATTTTTAATAAAGACATAAATGTTAGATGGGGATCAGTACAAACTTCTAAATACATTTCTCCCTGGTTTTCTGCCTGTTTTCTCTTCTCACAGTAATACTTAAGGTTTTGCTTATTATTTTTATACCATTTGCTTTTCACAGAAATCCAACCTGTTATACCGGCTGCCGTACAACGGGAAGAGTCTNAGTCATCAAAACGTTAGAGGTGTACAAATTAAATATTAGCTGTAAATCCTGCTGTGGAACTGGCAGAGGTTCCGTGTTTATAAACATATGTATATATGCACAAACTTCTGTACATATACAAAAATACAGGTTACGCACTAATAGAACTAGTTTATTCATGAACAGTAGTCCTTTGTTCACTGAATCTACAGGGACGAGCAGGGGACAAGGAGGCCATGCACTAAACTCACCAGTCTTCCNGTCGGTTTGCAATTGACGTCCATTTGGTCNCCAGGTCCCACTTTCTAGTTGTGGTAGCCCTGGTTTAGGGGTAACTGCAATGAAGAATGGTAAAACTTTTAATAAAATCATTATACTAAACACTAGTTACTTTCTGACCTACTTAGTGATCTATTGATACTTGAGAAAAGTCTTTATGCACTAATACAGCTCTCAAAGTATTTACTTACATATATTTGGGCAACATGTTGTGAATATCTGGCACTCCTTAAAAATTCCTCTAATCACTGATAGAATATTTGCAGTCAATAGTTATTTTTATAGAGGCAGATTATATTGCAAGGGAGTGTCACATATTTACAACATGTCTTGTGGCAATAAACATGTCTGTCTTTGTCAGCTAATGTCAAGTGTCACCCGAGTTATTGTAATAAGGTGTGTTATGCAGCATAATGGTTTTAAGAAGGAAAACTCAACTTCTGTTTGACTTTTCTTCATTAATTTGTATTTTGAGAGCCCAGATTAGATGGCAGTTTTAGCCAATCAATATGCTCATCACAAGGCATCTGGAACCCTTTGTATTCTGCTATTTAGTGCAAGAAATTATTATTATTATTATTATTATTATTATTATTATTATTATATAATATATAAATAAGGGCCCTGGGCCTAAATTTACTAAGTAGGGAAATAAAAAAAAGTGGGGATGTTGCCCATAGCAACCAATCAGACTCATGCTCACATTCTCCAGTATGTAAAATGAGAGAGCTTGAATCTGATTTGTTGCTATGGGCAACATTCCCATTTTTCAGTCTCCCTGCTTAATAAAATTAGGCCCTAAAATTTGATTAGGGGTAGAATATGACATCAAAACATCCCACCCTTTTGTGATGTCATAAGTATCCAGTCATTGGTATCCAATCGTGCGGGGCGGGAGGGTGTGATTCATTAAAGCACGGCTAGCTTCTGCAAACCCGGGAGGTTTTCCTGGTCTCCCAGGATTCAGGGAGCGCTTTTCGAATGCTGAGAATCTCACGAAAATACCGGGAGAGTCGGAAACACTGGATTTCGAATAAAGATGTTAATTCATTACATTTTTTACAATTAGTTTGAACCCTTCACTTTTCAACTTGGTTTCTCCAGGTGCTGATTTGGACCCTTTGGTGCAGTTACTCTGGATCAGACCCATTGAATTCATAGCCCTTGTAATCATGAACATGTAAGGAACTTGTCAGTTTATCAGCTAAACATAGACATTTAGACCATTTTAAAGAGACATACACAGAAATGTGTGAGAAATAGTTGTGAACAGAGATGCAGAGTGGAGTTAAGTTTCTGGTAGAGTTTGCAGTTGCATCATTTTTAAGAACAAAGAACGTCATCTAGTAAAGATTAATGGTTGGGGGGAAAAGTCGTCTTGTAACATTCAAAGTAGATGGATTACAGCATGTAGCCAGGAAGGTCAATCAGCAGTGACTTTCTAGTTGTAGTTGAGAAATAATGATACATTTGATTTTAATTTTGTGTTTGTGGATGTTATAACGTGCTTTACAGTATTCAAACAAATGATATAGAAAGGAAGGAGAGAGAGTCTGGCTAAATAAAAATACAAAACACCAGTATTATGGAAGATTAACACTTAAAACAAAATGTCATGTTATTCTTGTTTATGGACATGGGTTTTGTGTTTAGAGGGTGTGTATTGAAGTACTTTGGAATTGTAATGCCCTGTTATGAATATATCATTGTGAAGAGCACTTTACCTATGGATACCATCACTCCAGCAACAATCAAACCGAGTTACACCATAATGCTGGCTGTATCATTGCAAAAAGTGTTTTCAATTCAACAAGCACACCTTCTGATTCCAGGGGACCGGCCCTCTGTCCCTCCTGCTTGCACTTTTAGGGGATCAAACGGTTGGGTAGGGTTGGGGTGGAGTCAGGGTTGGGCTGGGGGCTTATTTGTTTGTTTTCGGGGACAGCAATGTTGGGAGGTATGAAACAAGTGTTATGTTGGCAGAGGTACCATGCCTCTTTTTTTCTCCATCTCTGATCACTGCTGGAGATTTATTTTGCTGCTCTCCACTGGACCTTCATCAGAGGAAAGTAATTAGGTGATTAGTAATTAGGGTTGTGATTACTGAAATGCCAAACAAGTAAGTGTTGGTGTTATAATATTGTGACAGGTGAGAAGTTAACAACAGTGTCTGATAGAGGAGAGCTGATGACATGGTATTGCCCTTAGGTTAACTGCTGACTTTCTTCAGGGTTGAATCCCAAACACTTATCTAGCACCTATTTGTTATAGTGACAAAAATGATAGTAGTGAGGATGAGAATATCTGGTATTGTGTTTTCTATAATGTGTCATTAGCCTGTTTAATAACAATAACTGAAAAAATAGTAATAATGGACAGCATTCTTTATATCCACATACTGCAGACTCCCAACACACATCTGGATTTTCAAGATTCAGACTTCTGCAATGGGGAATATATCAGGGTTGCTGACTTTTAATTTCTCCCTCCCACGAGAAATCCAATCTGCAGAATGCAGGTGAGGCAGTCAGATGAGTTTATGCAAATCACTCCTGAAGCCCCGGTTTGGCCCCGGTAATCACTCCTGAAGTCCCGGTATGGCCCCGGTAATCACTCCTGAAGCCCCGGTATGGCCCCGGTAATCACTCCTGAAGCCCCAGTATGGCCTATACATTTCCATTAGGCAGGCGGACGTGATGTCACCACCACCCATTCATAGTACTGATCAGGGCTAATGCAGTGGTTTGCCTTGCCAGGGTTCCTGGAATTGCCTGAAATTCCAGTAAAGTATACAACATTGGAATATATGTAAAGCATGTCAGTGGGAGGGGTGTGGTATTTAACTTGTACAGTAGGGATGTGACTAAGCCCTTATATATGATCCACATTTACACACCAACCCCATTTTTTCATGGGACTGATCTATAAATGTTATGGCAGGGTCCTGCTGGTGTAAGGCTCTTGAAGACAATTGCTGTGGCCTCCCCTTTCACTTGTGGGCATTACAATTGCACAGTGATCCACCATTAGTGTTGCAGGCATCTGTTTGTTGGTATCTATCATGTCACATGGGGGCGGGGGTCTACTGTACTGATACTACTTGTCCCACTACCCCACTAATATCATGTTTAATATTTTTAGATTTAACATTAAAAACAAAAACCAGCTCTGTGTGCTTATTAGTCGTGCTATCTTAATCAATATGTGTATAACAGCCAAAACAGATCCTTATTTGCTCTCTCTTTTTCAGCACAAGTTCATAGAAATAATCTCAAGGCTATGTAACATTAGACAGAAATCTGAGTCAAGTGCTATTTTATTGATCACACAACGTTCACTAGCTAGACTGACAGTCGAACAGTTCACCCATCCACATTGACTGACAACAGATAATGGAGATACTTTCTTTCAGGGATCATAGCAGAGAATAATTTCTAATTAACTACTACAGTTTTCATCAAAAGAATCCCACTGAAAAAAAAAATAACTAGATTGATCACTTCAATTACTGGAATTTCACATTTACTTTAAAGAGACGTGTTTTTATAATGTGACAGACTCTACTGCTTCAGAACTTCCCTGGCTATGAGAGTAATCTGGGGAGATGTAAGTGAAAGCAATTGTTTTACTTCTCCAGCTTTTTTTTTTATACTGTCTAAAGCCTAGCAAAGAAATTGACCGTAAACTGATGATCTTTGCCAAGTCTATCAAATCTGTGCTGGAGGAGGCAGAAAGGCTGTGGATCATTTTTAGGAAACTGATGATGAGCAGAAAACACTCTCGCTGGATTTCAATGTTCTATTTTTATAGATGTCATATTTTGTGTCACAACAATTAACCACAAATCCTCGTTAGCGGAGATATTTTCCTGAAAGGCATGTGTAACTTCATTTGTTTAGCGTGTACGTTAGGTGAGAATATATTGCTACTTAGTTTTAAAGGTCTTGGGAAGTCATGGAGTACAGACAGTGGTTACTAACGCTGACCTTGAATCTGTAAAAGTCTGTTTGCGTGACTTGAATGGACAAATATGATGTTTTTACCCAATACAGAATCATTTATTAAAGACTATATTTGAAATGTGAAAAAAACGGACACAATTATGCTGTGCTATGGTAAGAATGACAAAAATGGTTTCTCATCTTGCCTGGCTGATTCATGGTTTAAGTGCTATGCATGTGCTATGACTATCTTAGTGGTAATACTTGCTATCTGCTGACCACCGTAGCAAGTATGGTAAGGAGTCTGATAGGGCCTGATTAAGGGTTTCTACTGTTATAAACTAATACATTCATGGCAACCATTTGTCAATATTAAGCCTGTAAATAAAAAAGCCTCTCTGATGTGTCATTTCACTAAAGCCTGAATAAGTTGCAGTGTGTTCCAATTGGGCAATTAAATAGCATAAATGAATGTGAATGTGTAAAACAAACCCATATTCCATTGCAAATTGTAATGTCCATTTTACAACTGTAATTTATTTCAGCGAGATCCCCCTCTCCCCCACTATAAATATATATATATATATATATATATATATATATATATATATATATATATATATATATACCTATACACATACCCTTGCTGTGTGTCTGTAGTAGTCTAATTGTGACTGCCAGCTGAAAGCCCTGTGTAGGAATACTGCATTGCTGGAACTGGTTAATGTTGTGTGTATATAGTGTTAAAAATCTCAAGCCCATATTTTAGGCATTAAAGCATAAATTTACTTTAAAAAATTTCCTTAAACTGCATCTGAAGACAATGCTATTTTGTTTCACCAGTGATAAAGGAGCTGAAATAATTAGATTGCTGGGAAACTGTAAAAGATGACTTGAACCTAATGACACAAATATACATCATTACTGCACTGAATATCCATAACGTAAAGTGTTGTTATGGAAAAAACTATCTATTCGACCCTTCAAGTCCTACAGGGGCCTGAAATGCCGTATGTTACAGGAATATCTAAGGCAAAAAGGATTTAAGGAAAAAGATCTTTCATTGTTAAATAGAAAAAGGTGGCCTAATGTGGACTCCTCTATAAATGTCTGACCCTAGAGAACCGCAGCCCGTTATGTATTTTATGGCCTGCTGCAGTAGTATATTCTACAGCAACTGCAGTTTAGATACTGAAAGCCAAGTGCCTTTCCTCCATATACACTTGTCAGCGGTGCATAAGTGCTTGCCCACATCTGTTTATGAGGTAAAAACTAGAGCCATAATGTTTATGGACAGATTATATTGAAGTTGATAACATTGCTACACATCATCAAAAACAAAGCCCCTTCCATCTATTTATGTCTTATTTAGTAGTAGCTGGGGGTGCAGCTGTATATATTTTTCATTTGTTACTGAAAATCAAAAACAAATCTTCCCAACGATATTTAGAGCTGAAAATAACAAAATAAAACCAATATNAAATATTTCAGCTTAGTCCTAATTTGGTAGAAAAGCACTGTATTTACATGCAAAGTGTATTTCCATGGAGAAATATATTAAAATGCTTCTTACTGGAGAGAGAGATTGCACAAATTACAATATGCAATACATGTATTGTAACTGCAATCCAATGTGTATTCAGACATAGTCACAGATACATAAACATAATTGCACACATTTTGAAATTTAAAATATTATTTTAGCAAATGGAGGAAGAAACATTTTGTACTTGTTTGGGGTTTAATCTAGTATTGCTTTCAGTTCAGTTTAGTTAAAGCCTTTACTTACTCACTTCTTGGTCTGCATCCTCCACCATGTCATAATATGGTGGTGTAGCTTGACATCAGGGCCACCTTTTGCAGTAAAGGGACCCGGGGCAAAAGATGCAGAACTCTGAGCCTCTACTACCAGCATCCAGTGCATGTGCAGAACAGGGACCTACTCTGATCGCCAGCTCAGTAGTCGAACTAAGCACAGAGTGTTTTGTATATTCCGCTGACAGCTTACGCTGGATACTCACTGGAAAGATCATTGTGAAAATTAATTTTTTTCTTTCTAGTTTGTGAGTAACAAAAGATCAGATTTTTGTCCCAGAAAGGCTCTGGGACAATAATCTGATCGTTTGGAATTCTCAATTGATATTGTGCAGTGATGGACAGAATACGATTATTGGACCCACACATAAATTTACCCCCATTTTTGGCATGACTGCAGAGTCTGGGTTCTACCTGTCTGGCTTGCCGGGTCCTTGGTCTTATGGCTCTGGTTCCCCTGTGCGTCCCTGGCTACAGCGGCACTGAAACTCTGTAGGTCTTCTCTACACTTCCTCCTTAACACTGGTTATCGCTCCAGTGAGTGGTGGCAATATTCAGGAAATTTTCCCAGGAAAACTGAATACGTCAACCACCTGATGGCAGCGATGAATGCCCAGCTTTAGTGTAGTTGTTCCAGAGCACCAAGCTATCAGTTACAGCTGTGAGGTAAGGGTTTAAGGAAATGAATTCATTAACAACACACAATCACAAACACTTCTATTACACTTCTACAGTACACTGCTTCTGTCCAGTGCTGGTACAGGTATTCCCTGCTGGACAGCTATTACAATAATATGCACATACAGAAGCTTGTCATTGCGCAATTAAGTGCAAACTCTTCATTGNAACCAGAGTGAAGAACAGCATCCTGGGGCTCATGTTAGTCTATTAAAGTCCACATGTGTGCGTGCAATGCGTACTGTGCTTGTGCAGAACCTGGAATACCATATACCCGTATATACTCGAGTATAAGCCGACCCGAATATAAGCCGGGGCCCTTAATTTCACCTAATTTTAAACTGGGATAACTCATTGACATCATACAAGACAATGACTTGAGTATAAGCCGAGGGGTGCACTTTCAGCACAAAAAAATGTGCTGAAAAACTAGGCTTATACTCGAGTATATACAGTAGATTGTGTGTAGGGCTTTCCTTCACTCTGTGGGGCTTAGGCACGATAGGCGGCATTCCTCCATATGCAACTCTTCTGCCAGGCATCCATGTGTACATCTTTAGGTAGAGGCAGAACACCTATGTGAGCCATTTCCTGGCCCTGTGAGGCGTGCGCCGGGGAAAGTGCGATGAAAATATCTTACTACCTCAGGATCAGGCGCCTTTGTGAAACGGCTCATTCAGCAGCTGTGAACTTTTTGCCTTTATTTTCCTACACTGATTGTCAGGAGCCTTCATGGTAAATGATATGTTTAATAGCATGCCCGTAGAAGAGTCAGGCACTGTACACAATTTAGATTACAGAGGGTCTGCTTGTTAAACCTCAGCCCTGGCTAACGTACGTTTTACATTTACAATTTCTTATTCCTATTGCTGTTTATCATGCAAAACTTCAAGACGATGTTTCACCATTTCCCAACTATGTGTATTTAATAGATTCCCAGAGTTCCTCTATTACTGAAAAGGTTAATAGGAGTCTGCAGGAGCATCAGGCTGTAGAGCAAGAGTGGTAATAAATTCAAACTTTAACTCGGGGATAATAATGTGTATTCTTGGAGGAATTCTCTCCCAACAATTCCTTCTCAAGACATCCATCGTGGCAGATGTTTGCAAATCTTGGTGTAAAAGTGATTAAAATATTTGAGGAAAACTGAAATAATGTCAGTGACAAAATTTATTTCACTAAGTACAGATGTAAGACATCAAACTCCCAGACTGATGGCAGAATTAAGTAGAAAACACCATCTGGTTCAATAATTACATGAAAATACCATATTATTCTGTTTGTGTTAACCTCTTGCGGATCACGGAGATCTGCAACTTTATACAAGTCACAATCCAGGCAGTGATCTAGTTATTTCTGATTCTGTCCTCATCACTGTCTTTATGTAGCCTGTGAGCGTATGTGTGATACATAAGTGATTCTTTTTTTTATATCATTAAAAAGCGACTTTTTACATGACTAATGAGACTTTGAATTGTTGCTAAACAAGCAAATTATTTGCGTATGTGTCACCTCAGTTATCAAGTTTGCAAGTGTGGCAGCTTCAACAACTGTCACATAGCATGCTCAGAGCTTGCAGCCATATGTTTTTGCTTGACAAAACTCCGAACCTCTAGATCAATTTTCAATCTGGAGCACTCAAATTAACACTTTCAAAACACACCGCAATATGCACAGCTTGGCAGAGCTCACAGAAATCACACATTTTGTGGCTATTAGCTGATATCTTTGGATTGAGCCTTAAAGCACTCAATCATTTTGATTAAAAGACTGATTTCTCATAAAGCCACAGTCTGTTGGAGGCGCGAAGCCAATGACATTTGAGCATTCATATATTTTCATAAACTTTGAACAATGTCAGTGTGACACCTCTTCAATCTTGGCCACACAACAGCAGGGCATTCAATCTTTCTTTAGTTGAAGACAGAAAATTTGAATATCAGCATAATATTATTAATAGAAGCGCTTGCACAGTATGCTCCGTGTTCATTGTCACAAAGCTGATGCATGTTACATGTACACACACACACACACAC
>JABWIB010000044.1:15508-29686 GCA_016617825.1 Platyplectrum ornatum | reverse complement strand
ATAAGAGAGCTGATCAGTGATGTGTATGAACTATTGAACTGAAAGAGTCAATGAGTGAGTGAACTTATAACTAAACTACTTGCAGGACAATGCTGCACATAGCATAGCATCAGATTTGACTGGTTACTATGGGCAATATTTCATATATTTTTTAAACATTTCCACTTCTATAGAAATAACTTATATGTACCCAACAGAGAAGTCATATATATATTTTTTTCAAGTTGAATTAGAATAATATTAATAAATTATTTCAGCAGCATGAAAATAAAGTGATTTGGAAATGTACCTTGTGACCTAATATACAAAGATAAAGAATCATGGTAATGTAGTTCAGGATCAGCTCCATTTATATGCCTGAGCACAGCAGTGCTACACATNGTAGCTTACATGCACTGTACTGACTCATTATGGCTGTATGAGTGACTCAGAGAGTCGAGCAGTGATCTGTTGAACTAGTTGAATCTGGTGAACTAGTAAACTGTAAGAGCCAGTGAGTAAGTGAACTACTGAACTGCTTGCAGGAGAATGACTCATGAGTCAGCAAAACAATGTAACTCATTCTGCTCTGCTGAGTNAGTTCACATAATGTCTGAGCACAGCAGGTTAGTGTACTCATTCATGAGTAGTGCAGATTAGCACCTCTACACCCAATATAAGGTTTAGCTTCATATGTTTGGACTACTAATAGGAGTAGGATGACACAGCAACCAATCAGATTTGAGCTCACATTGTCCAGTATGTAAAATGAAACTGAGAGCTCGAATTTGATTGGTTGCTATGGGCAACATCCCCACTTTTCAATTCCCCTGCAAACTCCCCGCTTAGTGAATTTAGGCCATAGACCTAGGGAGTGCAGATGCTATATTTTACATAGGCAAACGTAGGGGGTTTCTGGTTTCTCAGAAACCCTCCTAAATGTTGCTGTATTATATGTGGGTTATATTAAGTATTTGGTCTGAATATATTAAGTATCAGTCTGAATCTAGTTCCTCTCACTTGTTTTAGTTCCTGATGAAATAATCTTTTCCAGAGCAGTGAACTGAACGAACTAGTTCACTATGAAGATTAGTTAATTTTGAACTAATCAGTCCTTAACTACCCATTACTACCAATAATTTATTGATATCTAAACATATAAAAAGGGGAACCTTGGGGGACAAGTCAAGGAAAGATGATGGAGGGACCAGGTGTAACAGCGAAAATTCTGTTCTATATAGCAATTAAATTACTTGTATCTTTTATTAATAATCAAATAATCAGGGTATATTTGTTTGGGCCTAACTAAAAAATGGAAATGTGTATGTGTGTGTGTATATGTATATATATATATATATATATATATATATATATATATATAATTTATATAAAACACAACCAATTAAAGATTATATTTAAAAGTATCTTATAATGAGTAACTTAAATATGCAATGAGCACAAGTTTTTGGACCCACACAGTGATATTACCAATGAATGACCTAATTCATGTCATAGATGTGTTAATTGAGACAAAAAAAGTATGCTGCAGATTTATTTAACAGTTCAGCATATGCAAGTCTCTTAATTTGTTGTAACTGTTATGAATTTGCTAAATTAATTATCACTCTTGGTTAGAAAAGTGCAAATTAATAGCATATTCTCAGTACTGTGAACTACCGAGAGTTTCTGAAATTCTCTCACTAAACTGAAGCNCTGCAGTCCGTTTGTAGAAGAGAAATGCCATAAATGTATATGCTACAGCTGTTCACGGGATCATAGAAAGTGATCATAATTGCAAATANTATATCATGAGCATAAATTTACCAATATATTTACTCAAATTTGTTTAACTGGTCTTACTGTTATCCTTTTGAACAAAACATTGCTTTCTCAAATATAAACTTAAATCTTCCTTTACATTCATATTACTAAATGTTACAATTTTGTTACATCTTTGCTTAGATAGCCTTTATAATTAGTAACTAAACTACTCCATAATCTTGTGCCATGATTACGACTATAGTAACACATGTAGCTGAGAAGGTTTGTGTATGGTCACAAGAATATCTGAAAAGAGGGAATGTTTATAATGTGGTACCATGTGGAACACCCTTTCAGTTAAATAGTGCGGATGCGAAAGATTTGCGCCCGCATCCGTGTGTTAAATTGCCACTTCATGGCGCATCCGCCTGAGAACCAGGCGGATGCGCCACTCTGAATAAGGTCCAATGTGTCCAAATCTCCAAACACAGTCAATTTTAGCTAATAAGTAGTTTAGAGGGTTCATTGCAGTACAGTGTGTGCACACAACATAAATGAATGAAAGACTGGTTTCAAACTGGTTTCAGACATGAACAGTTCTTGCTGTTTGTCCTGCGGCTTATTTCTTCTCCCTTTGCTTTATGCTGGGGACATGATGGTGGCCTAAATAAATCACTTATCTAGGGCATAGAGCTTCTGTAGAGCATGTCTTTCACATAGAGTTCTATATTTAAGTTAACCATCCAGATCATTTGATTGAAGTTGTATGTTTGTGTGTTTTTTGGGCAACAGCAAACCATAAGGCCCCAATAATAACATAACACAGTGGTGGGTATTACAGTAACTTGCTAGTTCTACCTATAAATTGGTTTATTTTTCTACAAATGGAACACTATTGAATATATGTACAGCATACACAGTACGTTATTCTTATTTGGAATATGTATGGGATTTGTGCTTTTGCCAGTATCAATATGGAATAAGGTGATTTATGTGTGAAGTAGAAACATAGCGCGACACATTGATATTCAGTGTTGTACGTAAGGTAGAGATATTTCAGGAAATGTGTAAAGTATACATGGTATGTTTTTATATATTACATGGTTTTTTTCACTAAGGAGCTACCACAAAGTTACAGGAGGTTAGGTGAACATGCCTTGACACCCCTTTACCGGATGGTATGAAAATAAACAGAAAGCATCTGATAATNATGTTCTGTAATACGGCAGGGAAAGAGAGAAAGGGAAATGTTGTGTTAACAAACTATATTTAGAATATGAGACCTTGCAGCAGAAACCTTTCTGGTCAAGATGCCAAATCTTCCTTAAACATTTGTCATCAGAAATATATTTTAATGTTGGCAGTCAGCCACATGAAATGGGTGGTCCTTCTTTGCTGGAATATAAAAATGAATTTGCTCTATTATACAATTATTATTATAAGGGGGGCCTTTAAAGATGAGGAACATGAGTTGTGGTGTGTATATATGTGTGAAGTTATATAGATATAGATAGATAGAGAGAAATAGAAAAGTTCCCAATTTAGGGACTTTTATTAAAGCACAAGGAGGAATAGCATTCCACATATATTTGTTACCGGTGTTACCTGTGAGTGAGTTTCAAAACTATTAGTTAACTGCTTTCTCAAGATTAGTGTAGCACCTCAATTATTTCTATGGCTGAGAAAGATCTGGCCTGACTTTATATATTAATATTAGACTAAATATTAATATTAGACTAAAAGTATAACGTTCTAAGAGTATGATCAAAATATGAAATTCTATATGAAGGACTACCCTACAAAGAGCACCGCCAGCCAATGCATGTTTCATTTGAAACGGCTTTACCAACACATTCCTAGTGACACACATAGCACCTCACACCATGCATATGTAACCCCCACACTTCCTTTCCAAAAGATTGTGATTTTCCCAGGTTATCATCAATTAACAGAGATTTCAGGGAGTATTGAGACCCCTCAAAGGCAGGCACGAGTGGTAACATTATTGTATATGGGGGCAGGTGTAAACTGGGAAAAGTAGCAATATGTTTAGCTTTGTAGGAGCCTGTGTGGGAAATACTGGAACCAGAAATGAAAGAGGAAGAGATTAACTCTGGGATCTGACTACCAACTAAATCCCAGGTCTGGTTAGCTCTCCAATAGACTAGACCAGGGGTAGGCAAAGTGTGGCTCTCCAGGTGTTGTCAAACTACATGTCCCAGCATGCTTTATTCTATTGATGGGGTTGACCTCATTTCTTGATAAAATGTCAAAAGGAATTTTAATTTTACACTCATTATATACATACTTGTTTTATTCTTCTTTGATATTCTTCCAGCAATGCCAAAAAATTGAGCTTAGTTGTAAGCAGGTGATGAGTGGAAAGAAAACCATTCTGCAATATTGGGTGGAAGTGGCCCAACACCATTTGCCTTGTACAAAGCGAAATCATTTAATATTTGTCAGAACCGGCAAAATTTATAGATAAGAAAGAAAGAAAGAAAGCATTGGGAAATTTCCCAATCTTCACCAGGTCACCCTGCATAATGCAAATGCTCCATAAGTAAAGGTGCTTCAAATGGGTATTTTTTTTTAGAAAATAACAAGTGAGCAACTACTTAAAAACCGCAAGAGTTTGGTTGGGTGTTATAATTCCTGGAGGTGACTGAGGAATTATATTATTTTTATAGAATAATTTTGTCCTGGCCACCACCACAAGGGATAAGAAAGAAATCAATGAAAGTATCTGATTACCATGTAAATTAATTTACAAATACGCCAGCAGTAACCCAATCCTTGTATCCAATCTCTACCAAGGATTGATGGCCTGCCATGTNAGCTCTAACATGCATTTATACACACCACCAAATCTTCACAGACAAATTAACAAGTACTCAATCTGGCCACATTGTGTTGTGCCGAAGATTGATTAGGAGAATTTCAGCATGTTTGTTGGGACATGTGATAAGTTGGTTTCTTTGGATGTTATAATTTGCTGCAACTTAGCTCCCTCCCCCTTGGTCCATCGAGGCCAGAAGAGCTAATTTATGGCCTAAGTGGNGTGCATGATGTATTAGAGAAATTTCATGAGCATTTAGTAATGGATTCTTAGTTGCTATAAGGTTGTATGCATGTAGGTAACACTGTAGTTCTCTCTGTGTTTTCTATATTCATATCAATAGCTTATACATTTGTATTGTTTGTTTAAATAAAATAGAAATAGCATGATCTAACTGAACACAACAAAAAATATGTCCAGTCATTTCTAGTCAAACACGGTATTATGGGAGCACAGTTGCCCCATTTAACTAGATACCCTATACATTCATCTTTTGTGACTTGCCACACAAAGCTATACCCACAAGCGTTCACATAATGGTGAGATGCGTATTACAGGAAGTCTGCCTATATATTATACATTCCCCACTCCCTCTAATAAGATCAATCTTCCATTCTGCAACTTCTCATTATTATTTTAATCTTATTTTGCGAAAATACCCCTTAAAAATCCATGCACTTTCTGTGAATGGAAATGAATGGAATGCTTTGGGCATCAGCATAGTATTATTTCTGAGTATCATTTTTGTGGCTGCATTACTCACTTCCATACACCGATGATAGAGGGGTAATAGTGTTCAACAGTGATTTGTGTTGGAAAAGTCATTCCAAGGAACTNTGATTTTGTTCTAAATTCTGATCCTTATTGCAAAATGCCNTNGGTATGAGGGATTGTGACCCACTTGGTTGGTTCGCCTTTTTCTTCCCTCCTTCCCCTTGGAAATGTGTTCTTATAGCTGATATCNTAGCCAGCTTGTAAAAACAAATGGGCCCTTACAACTGTTATTATTTAATCACAATTTCACAGAGGGAGATATTAATAAACAATTCTGCATTGGGAAGAGTCAGATGTTTTTATTTTTAGCATTAGACAATGACTGTTAGGAAGTCCCATAACAATACGTTATCTTATGCAGCTGTCTATATAAATGTCCTATCTTGCTGCAACCATTTGTGCTGTCTGTCTCTCTTTTTATGTCTATGACATCCCCTTAGAAGTTTGTAATATTACACATAAATGAATAGCTCATCTATTACCCTAACTGTGTGTATGTATAATAAACCAATTAGCATTCAGAGGCAGCGTTGGTTCAGTCTCAGTGATAGACAGTTAATCTGTCAACAGATTGAAGACAAAAACAGCCCTGNTTTCCTTTATTCTATAGATTTAAACAACTGAACACATAACATGTAGAAATGACTTGACTATAATTTCATTTTTACCGGCTGAGGCAAATCTGAGCTGAAAAATAAAATAAAGTTAGCTCATGGCAGTTTTAGGCATCAGAATCCTACTAATCAGAGATTGGCGATTCATTATTATCTTCAGCAGGCAATCCATCTGACATGTAAGAGAAAAATTAGCAACTGTCACCACATGACGAGTTAATTTCCTGACAGACTTGACACTGAAAAGTCATTTGGAGACATGGAGATGGCTGATGTGAAACTAGCGCAGTCTTTTAATTGGAGCGAGAGAAAGGCCATAGAGACACAGCAATACGGGAGAGGGGAGCCTGCTAATGCTCAAGTGAAATGAGGGTGCTTATGTACACCAGCCTACTGGCGTACTGTGAATTATTTCATTTCTCTTAGTAGACATCCTGTGTTTATTTGCTTGTCATAATTTGTAGCTTGTAATTATGAAATCCTCCTAAGCTACTATTACTTTCTCTGGGCTCTATAAAGCATCCATGATTGGCTTATTTCAGCGTGTCACTGAAACATGACATGTTACTGTAAAGGGAGGATAGTGATGTTGTGATGTTGATGGCATTCTTTGCAGTTTTCTTAATTAGTGCTTCTACGCTGCCATTTGTTTATCCTCTCAAACAGAAGAAACGTTGTTAACTTTCAGCAAGCGAAGTAAAAGCGGTACACTGAAAGCATGACTAATGTCACACATCCCGCCAATAATATTGTTGTTGTGGGAAATATGCTGGTGACAGTTCAATAAACACTGCAGTTAAATATATGAATTTATAAAAAGTCAGCTATATCGTGATGCCAGTCTTGGCATTAATATATTCCACTTCTGTGAATCACATGCGAGTAAGCAGCAAGTTGACTGATCACCTGATGCACTTGTCGGAACGAAGGTCACATGGTATGAAATGCTTTTCGCTAATGACCATGGGTCAGGGTCCTTTGCATTGGTTGGCATCCAATTAGTATTGATCAGGATTTTGGTGCTAATCTTTGCAGTTTTGTGCATATGAAACATACTTTTATTTTTATATTTATTGAGGAAATCAAATTCTGAATAGTCTATTATATGTTCTTTATCAAATGCTGTTTATGAACCATTGTTCAGTAAGTTACAAATGAAACTACAAGTACTGTGTACAAGCCAATAGACACATATAACATGGACTGGATTATAGGGGTATGTCAATATTAAGGTGTGGGTAAGGAAACCTTGCCAGTGTGTCATAATGGGTTAATATTTTTACATATGCTTCGATAAAACACTCTCTGATTGTATTATCTCACCTTACATATAACGGTTACATATTTAGTGTGTTAATGATATGGTAATATTCTGCATATAATATCTCTTACATTGCTTTTTATGTTCGTTGTGTGAACAATGTAACTTCACAATCTCTGTCTTTTATAACTATAAAGGTTTGTACCAGCACAGTCATCCTATGAGCTTCCCCCAGGCTCTCAGATAAAGCAAAGGGAAAGTCGCCTGTGGAGAAGATTAAGGGGGGTAAAAACAGCTATTGGGACAGTACTGCATGTCATTTCTAATACTGGCTTACACTGCTGTAGGTCACAATTAATAATGGGGTACATTACTTGGTAGAGTTAAATGCACCAAATAGATTGTACATTCCTGTAGAGTGGAGATTAGTACTGTGTAAAATAATTCTAAAATGATTGAACAATTTTTATTGTTTTTCAATGAAGTATTAGTATTTATTCATTTATATTAAGTATGGGCCAGTGTTCCTGTTGTTGCTTCCCCTCAACATCCACTGCACCCTGCAGCTATACCCCACATACTGTATTATACTGTATAAACATCTCTATATGTCACACACACACACACACACACACACACACGCACATCTCCCAACATTTGGGAATCGGACAGGTGGAAGGTATGCCCATTCACATATATTACAGGAATATCTCCTCACAAGGGAGACTAGCAGGGCTACAAATAGAGGGCAGGGGGCCTAGTCATGTGCATCTGTCCTGTCTGAACAGTGGTCACCATGCATAGTGAGCTATGGATCTGCTATGGATTTGAAAGTTGCATTACCACAGTGACTGCCGCGTCTCACCAGGAATAAGTAGCTGCTGATGTGGTTTTCTTGTATGACGACCTAATTTATTGTATTAATCATAGTTAATATACTGACTTGGAAACAAAGACAAAGGTACATTGCGGGTCGTGTAACATGAGACTTAATTATCATTGTAGTCGCCTTATTATTCCTCAATATAGAGCATCAGCAGGTCTCCAAAAACTGTCTAGTAATCACAATTCGTAGTGCTGGAGACCATGTTTTAGTCGTTCTGAAGATGTCTGTCTCTTGTTATGCCTAAAAAAAAAANATAAAAAAGGCTTGCAAGGACATTTCAAAGGCTATGACACATCTGACAAGAAAATGGGGCAAATTAATATTAGCCAGTGATTTTCATGAAAGATTACAAGACAGATGTGATTCAAAGGACACACTTAAATGTAAGAAAATAATAAGAATCTTACCGCTTCTCAGGTTATTAGGAGCGCCCACACGTTTTGCCAGAATCTTTTAAACAATTTAGTTCACACAGGTAAAAATAGACTTTTCATTATTTAAACCCAGCATCTATATTTAGAGTTAATATGGCAGGGACCTTAACAGAGGGATACTGTAGAGTAGGTACAGATGGAACAGGTTTGGATTCAGATGAATGGCACAATCAGTCATTTCAGTAATTGGAATAAAATAGCCACTCTCACTCACATACTGTTAAAGTGTCTTTAACACTGAGCCCTAGAGGGAGGTGGCACTCTGGACATAAATTCCTAATCATGCTTAATTGTGTCATTTATCTGAACCTAGCCTTGTCCATTTGTACATAGAAAACCTGCACATTAGCTTAGAGTTTTAAAAATGGAATAACAGCCAATTATATTTATTTTTCCTCGTGTGTAACCCCCCTCATTATAAGTTAATTAACACAGGAATGCAGTTGAAATGTGTAGGCAGAACTTTAAGGTGAAGTCTAGTATTATTGGCGACAAAAATACTTCTGTCACTGGCTATAATTTTCAAAATGGTTTATAAAACAGTAGTAGTAGTGTTCTTTTTAATATCAGTTGTGCAATGGATGCAACAACAGTGAAAAATATTTCGCAGAAACCCCCCTGATCACTGCACACTTTCATTTACTACATAAACTGTGAAAGGTGCCGCACATAATTCTAGCCCTGTAAAATGCAGGTTGTTCAGAAACTGTCTGCTATCACTAGCAATGATAAGTCACAGATGAAAACTCAAGTTACAACTAAAGATGAAAATTGTTTTATTTCCACATTTGAACTTCCAGAATGTGTCTCAAAAGGTCAATAAAGAAAGTTCACAGCCCACAGTGATCACCCACATCAATTAGCTGAATGATTACGTGTCCCTTTAGTGCTCTGTTACTAACCTCTGAGGCACAGAATGTACAGAACAGAGCTAGTGTGATTGCTGATTGATAGCTAGGCCATTTGTCTTTAGGCTAATTATGGTTGATTTGTACAGAATATTTGGCTGTTTTGTTAAACTGTTAGCACATATATTTATTTTTGATCACAGTACATAACTATGTTATTTATGGTAATTTCCACATTGTATCAGACAGAATTGCTTATAAAAGACATGTAAATTAACACGGGGACAACTCATCTTCACCTGCTTACAGCCACTCTGTGTCTCTGTAGACACTGCTAAGAAGAACTACAATGCTATGGCTGAAGCATGTAGCTCAGGTACAGAATATGTCTCTGCTTTGCACCAGGTGTATACATGTATATGTTCTAAAATATATTGACAGTATAATTTGAGCATTACTAATCATTATAAACGACACTAAATGACATATTTATGTTTGATTATCAAAAGAAATCTGGACCTCTGTACATACTGATAGTATGCACAAGGGGCAGGGATGCTAATAATACAGTAAGGGCAGGGCTCGCCATGACCATGAGTGGTCACCTTCTGTCTGTAGGGTAATCTGCATAATGCGGTTTCCACAATATTAGAACTGCTAGTCCTGCTTTCTGTTACCCAAATGCAGGACGTGCTATAGTATGGATATGGTCCTATGTCTGTCTTTATTTTATTATATATACATATAATTTTATTACCTACAATACCTTGAAATTAGCCTGTTTTGTCCCATTAAAACAAGTTTAAGAAACAAAAATCCTATACCACCTACAGCTTAGTGCTCTGCATTGCCACTGATATGTCTAATGGAAGTCCTGGTTTTATGTGTGTTCTGTATTCTCCTGAGTCATCAGCAACACTATGAGAAAGTGCAATAAAAATAACAGCGACAATGGAAAAACTAGTAGTTTTGTTCCTTCCATTTCATTTGTTTTTCAGCACATGCTAAAGTGAATACACCTGTAAGGGACTATAAGGGTTTGCTTCCGGCCGATAACAAGGAGACTTGCCACTAGTCATGATTAATAGACGGTAGAACACATCTTTTAAAACATTTGTTAATGTGTCTCTTTCTTGGGAACCCAACATCTGGGAATTGTATCACAGATATCGCAGTGAGTTACTCATTCCATCCCAACTTGTCAACAGTCTGCTGATTTGGGCCATCAATCTTTAGCTCCCATATGCATTTTCCAGCCACAATACAATGAATGTACACACCAGTAATGTATAAAAGCCTTTCTGTATCAACTTGGACGAATAAATAAGCAAGGAATTGGTTGGTCTACATTTTTTGTTTAATGTATGTTTATGTGCATTCAAGAAGTAACATAACAGACATTTTCAGAAAAGAATGTTTTCTATGGTCTTTTTAAACCTTAATTCTCAGTTACTTAATACAAGAAGGTGAGTAAGAGCATATGTATAGGTGGTGGTTTTCACTGCATCCAAACCAGTTGTAAAGGTAGTGGTCTTCCGTGTCCTTCTGAGGAATACTAACTCCTGTGCAAGCAAGGACACAAAGGGTTACACAAACTAACAACTAACTTACAATTTCTGAAACATTCTCACCTAAAATGGCGACGTTGCCGAAGTTATCAACACACTGAAGGGTTACACCAACCCTTACAGTATAATTATCATATCTCCCATCTCTCAGATCACATTATGCTGCCTGCCCTCCTGGCACATGCCCTGCAAGCTGGAATCATACGTTACCTGTATTTCGACTTTTACAGGCCCTTGATCTCTATCCTCAATATACTATATTTATCCAGTACAGAGAAAGGAACGGCTATATAGACATTCCAGTATCCCAGTCTCATAGATATCTCATAGATTACATTACATTACATGGCCCACTATTTAATAGAGCAACCAACCAGTTTGGACAAATCCCCAGAGAATAAACCTATTGTCAGTTTTTTTTCCATTTATGGGTTACATGATGTAGGCGTAATAATCATGTAAAATAAGTGTGCTACACTATATATTTTTGCAATCTATAACTTATTGAGAATTTGGTAGACTGATGTCGGCACAATTACACTGCATTTTTTGCTGATGTCCAGTTTAATATATTGCAATATATATGCAATGAAAACCAGCTGCTGGTTCATGGTGGTCTCAAAGCTCTCTCTGGTCATTCCCCGTTTAGTCTGCTGTAACATCCTCCTCTGTGATGCCCAAATAATCTGCCTAACCTGTCACACCTGGGCCAAATCTCCAGTATGTAAAATGAAACAGAGAGCTTGAATCTGATTGGTTGCTATGGGCAACATCCTCAATTGTCAATCTCGCTGAAATCTCCCTGCTTAGTAAATTTAGACCCTTGCTTTTAGACGGTCTCTTAAAACCCACCTAGATTAGTCTACTTCTCATCCAACTAATCCTTCCACCCACTCCCCTCCCCACCCCAGTATCATCTATACTATCTTTAGCACGAGCCCCATCTATCTCCACTGTTAATACAAAACCTTAAAGAAATGAAAACAGACTATGAATGGAATGTGGTGCTATGTGTATAATTCCTTCCTCTCACGTCGTTAAGTTCATGATTAACCAAATTTCTGGCCCTGCTCTGAGAACTAAATGAACTAGATGAACTCAACCACGAGGAGTAAAATACGGTGAGTAAATGACTCAGGAGTCTGAGCTCAGCAGTTCCACCTCTGGTGATTTAGAGGTGTAGACATATGTATTAAGTAAAATGCGAGTCACAGAGCGTGCCGGAGCTGTGTTGTGACTGACTTCCATTCCCCCCTTCAGTTAGTCCATTCTATGCCAGGTTTGTGAACTAAATAAACTAGTTTACTGAAAATATTAGTTCAACTGAACTATTCATTCTTGAACTACCCTTCATAACGCTGCATCTTAAGCAATCATTGGGTGAGAGGCTGTGCTATGTCGACATGAAAGGTCATGCCAGCATAAAAACAGACTTTCTCCTATCATAATCCAGCAAGCCAGGAGAAGCTGCAGTGAGAGAGCATATGCTATGATGACAATGTAGTGCAGTTTATATCCCTTCATTTCCTGTGCACTGACTTGCCCTGTACTCACAGAACATACGGAGATACCATGACTCAAGGGGTTTGCACAAGACGCTGGTGTAAACCCCTAGCATACAAGGATCTAGATCTAAAACTAAAACATGGTGTCTAAGTCTAAGGCGTTTGATGCCTGATAAGAACCACTAGGCCCATCTGGTCTGCCTGTAGTAAAGAACTCACATGCACATATAAAGATTTGTTAGTACACTGGAGCTGTTGTGCACAATTTAAATATTTCTGTGGCTTCTAATTTATGGCTGACAAATTGCCCAATTGGTACTGGTTAATTTAACACATGCACAAATATAACTTTGACACTTGATTTTCCCCCGTTCCAAGTAATTTGAGGGATAGAAGTAGTTTCAAGCTATTGCTCAGCTATGCAGTCTTTTCAAGCTTCTCATATGAAGTTATGTATTGTTCTGTTGCAGATGTGTTTGTTTTGTTTTCAATTTACCAAACCCAGTGACATTTTCCCAGAGGTGTCTTGGTACACTTTACAGTGCACACAGGAGGAAGTTCAGCATAATTAGCTTTTTTTCATTCAGCTGCCTTGTATTGGGAAGCAGCTATCTTGTAAGTCTCTTGTACATTTTTATATCTGCAAGTGATATTACAGACTTTGAACATCAGTTTTAGGGTGACAGAATCCTGATGTTCATCTGCTCTGTCTGTGAGTTACAGAGAATTTCAGCATAATAATCTGTCCTGAAAGCACCATGAATGCACCAATATTCCAATTTCTAAAACAAAGTGCTTTAATCAACTCCTTATTGTCTAATGCATTGCTTAGGTTTTATGCAACCAATGGGGTTTAATATAATTTTGCAATATGTTTGATAATGAAAGACACACACACATATATATATATATATATATATATATATATATATATATATATATATATATGTTAAATTAATTTTGTGGGGTTTTGTTTGTTAGATGTGTTCAACACACATCCAGTAATCTGTTATTCCCGATAACCTGTACATGTTTAAAATTCAATAAAAAATATTTAATATAATGTTTTTGTGATTATATAATGCGAAGCTGGATATGTATGCATAGAATGTAATCACAATATTTTATGATTATGTCTAATGATCATAGGGTGAACATTAACAGACAAAACAATAACTTACAGGTCTGCCCATTTATGTGCATTTAAGTGAATACATTTGCAGGTGTCCGCCTTTGTAGGAATGCATTGACATAATCACATGAAGATCATTGCTTTACTTTCATGACATAGGGCCAGATTCAGATCTTTAGGCCCTCATGACTTGCAGGGGAGGTAAAATAAATGTTACTGCATGCAGGGAGAATAAAATTCATTTTGCATTTTGCACACAGATACTGACCAGCGTTACTGTTACAATATAGTCTTTCACCTGCAATACTGATTACAACTAATGACATTTAACTTCCCTGCAATTCAACATGGTTTTACCTTCTCTTGACTAAATCTGGGCATCCACTCAACAATTCTCGCTTCAGCTTGATTTTGAACGATATTGTAAAAGATTTTACCCTTGATATGCATATGCACTCTCATTTGCTGTCATTTTCCCCACCAAGGGGTATATTTACTAAGCAGGGAGATTGCAGTGAAATTCGAATTTGGGGAAGTTGCCCATGGCAACCAATCAGATTTGAGTTCACATTCTCCA
>JABWIB010000044.1:0-14295 GCA_016617825.1 Platyplectrum ornatum | reverse complement strand
TATCTATATATATATATATATATATATATATATATATTATATGGCTAATATTTTTTATTGGACATGATTAGCAGCGAAACCAGGACCTGATTACAGGGCACTGACCCACATGATGGTGTAAAGTGTTCCGAAGTTTTCTTAACAAGTCCTTAGAGCCTGTAATAACAACCAGAACCAAATGTACTGGAGAAGCAAAACATAAATTGTTCAGCAAATCTATGGGGAAGTGATAAGGAAGTATAAGAAGCCACTAAGGGACTTGCTAGGTCTTATAGCTCATATTTAGATAGATGAACAAAGCTGGAAATGCCGACCTGGTACTGACCAAATGACACTTTGATGCATGAACAAAGACCAATCGCAAAGCAATATCTGCAGTATAACCAGCAAGTATGAGCAGATAAATTATTACCCATAAAATGCTGGATGAAAAAAAAAGATTGAATTGGAACCAATAAAGATTTTAAGTGATATTTATTTTAAGCAGTTATTTTTATCCGCTATGAATTTTTCTTTTGTATTCAACACTTCTGAGCTTTTTACTGTAAATCACACCCAGAAGTTCCTGTTTAAAGGAAATATATTTTGGGGGTTTCAATGGTCTCTTTCTTCAAGTGCATGTGTATGTGTTAAATAAACTTCATTGCCTGGTGGCTTTTTTCACACTCTATTAATCAGCTTAAAAAATCCCCATCTACATGAAACCGGTTTCTTTTAAATCATATAGGGACAGTACACACAAAGACGTTGTGGGGCTGTAATTCTTTTGATACAATGATTCATACTTATTGTTCATTTCCTGCTTTCTCTTAATGGTCTAAACTGGCTCGAAGGTACGCCATGTGGGCAACTTAAAAGCAGTGTAAACCCTTTGGGTGCCAGTTGTCACGTCTAGCAGACGTTCTCTACCTCAGGCAATGTAAAAGGGGCAGGTATTTATTTTCTGAGAGACACAGTCTCATTTGCCACACAGGGGTTAAGTAAGATAATAAGCGAGCAGTGTGAAAAAAAATGACTTTGTCTTTTCACATTAGCAGAAGCCCTGTTCAAGTGGCAGTATCTATGAAAATGCTGTTCACCCTTTAATGAGACTACAGTGTGTTGGTGTACTGGTCTAATTAATCCCATATTTTCACAAAGCATAATTATTGAGCTGGAGCTGAGTTATTTGGCTACTGAAGGTGGAGACGAGCCGGCACTGTCCTCTTTCTTAGCTCCTAGCGATTTATTATGCCATACAGGAAAGAACCATTGCAACCTCCTGGTATGAGACTATCTGTCATCTGTACATTATCAGTAAAATACACCACCTTCCATACTGTGCTACTAGGGCTTTAGCAAATTGCTATTTTTATGGGATATGATAAAAGAAATGCTACCTTATGTTCACATTTTTAACTGTCTGCTGCATAGAGCAAAGTAAAAAAAAACCCTGATCATATTCTATATAAAGCTGGATCACACACATGCAAAATCTTCCATGCAATAGGCAACTGCTACTAGCTTTGTCAGCTGAGAAAAGACACATAATGTGGGGCGGTAATTAAAATCCAATAATAATTTCATATGCAAATAACATATGTTATCGCTGAAGAATTTATTCTATATCTGGAGGCATATCTTCAGTCTCCATAGCATATGTTCACAATGTGCACTGTTAGGACTTCACTGTCTGTTCTAATGAATGGAATACCACTTTTGTCCTCCAATAGTCGCAATGTATGAATAAGATGTATATGGGGTATATGGATGCTGTCCCATATGAATCCAGCAGGTCTGATAATTGGTAGGTATGCTGAAAGGGGTTTATTATTTTGCATAGCTTTTTCCCTATTGCATCACATATATTGAGACGAGACAATCAGTTTGCTAAAGTTTTCCAGAAACAGTTGCAGAACTTTAATGCTTTGATGTCTATTCAAATGTATCTTCATTCTTGTCTTAAGCAGGTTTTTTTTTTTTTTTAATTGTGTAACCAATTGTCTATTTATCCAGTTCAGTTAAGCACCTATCCATAGGCGAATGCCCCCTACCTCTTATGGCTTATGGAAAAACATTTAAAGCATTAGGGAAAGCAGGTTAGGAGCAATCATGCACTTCAGAACCTGTGAGGCAAGTGTGATGACTTCCGACCAGAGGGGGCAATTTGAAGGTATTGGTAGTAAGTTGAGGGGACAAAACCCATATTTACAATACAGTTCGGACCAAGACAAAAGAAGAGCCAAGTGCAAAATATCTATCAGGTCCCAGACACTGCAGGATGCCCACAGCGGAAAATTAAATATGAGAAATAAACAACTGAAAGGCTCTAAACGAAAGGCTCCTAGTAGGCAGGCGGACAGAAAACCTCTGACTTAGTACACAATCCCAGGTTTTCGATGGATCAGAACGTTATAGAAGGACAGAACTGAGGGGGGAGCCATAGCAGATCACTCAGCGGCTCCTGGTGGCACAAGCTACTCTCAAGGCTTAATGTGAGGGACAGTATACCAGTCATACAGTTGGGATAGGACAAGTTGTCAGTTCAGGTAAACTAAGGCNCACCAGATACTTAGGAGGGGACAACTGGCCATGAGCCATCCTGGGGGGCTTCTGACCCAAACATACGTGGAAATTAGCCTAGTGAAGGCTGCCAAATACGACCCATGGAGGGTATACGGAATAGACCGAAAAATATACATCAATATAGGAAGCAATATAAGAAGCAGACATCAATAGTGGAAGCAATATAGGAAGCAGACATCTTAAATGCCGCCAATTGACCCCACCAGCAGATCTCGTAGCTAAACCATGAAAAGGTGAGGGAGGAGAGTTGATTGTAGAGAGGGGTAAATTTTACTTTAAAGATGGATTCCAAGGAGGGGAACTTCCATAAACTATAAATTATGCTTTCAAAATAGCTGCTACAGGCAGTGTGGGCACAGCGTATAATGGCAGCTGGCACTGTGCGGTAATTCAGTAGTGTTTACCTCCAGCGGTGGACCTAGGTTTTGTGGGGCCCTAGACAAAAGTTTTGAAGCCATGCTTCCCTCCAGAATTATGGCGCTAGCATGACCTTAGATAGCATAGGATAGGATAGCATTCCAGTGGGTAGGACCATTGTAGGCACAGGGCCTCAAGGCCATCTATGCCCCTAGTGGCGTCTGCCTTTATGTTCTGTCCCCCACTTGATTTATTTCTTATTTTCTTTCAGCATTTTGCTGGGTTTATATATATATATATATATATATATATATATATATATATGAAGCGTGTTTTTAAGTGTAAGAAAACATTCAATTTAAAATAAAAGCTGGCATGATGATCATGATGTGCAAAGCGAGAAGATTTTCAGTGCCTAAGTTCCTAAGTTCCCTTTTTAAGTTTGATTCTCTATGCTGTGATTCCCGGATAAAGTAATGAAGAGATCTCTCTCTATATTTTTTTATTGTGTGTAAACTTCTAGAACACATTTTAGTATTGAATGAGGCCCTTAGATGACTGTATACCTTTCCTCTCTTTTTAGTGTTATTCATTTGCACACACTTACAGGCTATTATTCACTGCTGATATATGAGCTTGCCATTTTGAAACTGGTAGACCCCTTTCCCGCAGGAGTTCAGAGATTTGTGGCTTAGACATTTTCTCACTCTCCTGTTTTTGTGGCTGTTTTCAATGTTATCGTTTTAATGGAATGCTAAACACTGCATTAGCTATATGGAAGCATTTTAAATTTATTCCTTCCATTTTAAAAAGAGAAGGTGGAAGTGCAATACCTTGTAAATTTTAAGGCTACTCTCATTTTTTTTTTAACTTGAAATGTTTTGTGTGTTTCTCTTCCAGCACAGACGAGTCTGCAGTAATACAGATGCCAGTATATATTGCTTTACATGCCTAGTTAAGATTTTGACATTTTCTTGCTGTACAGAATGCAGCGGTACTTTACTATTCATGATAACTCACTATTTGCAAGATTTCTGTGCAGAAATGGTGTTCTGCAAAGATTAAAGGAACATTACAGCCTTGATACGATACTAGTATTTTATACAAGACATGCACATCATTCACAAATATTACCTTTATATGTTTTGTATCACAATAGCTAAAAGGCACAATTTAATTAAAATAATATAAAATCATATAAAATACAGGTGTGTGTGTTTGTGTGTGTGTATGAATGAGGGGTGAATTTGGGGGTAAGATATAGCACTGTATATATCACACCTAAGCATGCATATATCCTGGATATTGCTTGACTAAGCACTCTTGTTTATAGAATGATTGAACCAGCACAGAACCTTAACCTTAAATTGTAACAAATATATAAAGCTGTGTGCTTATATCATGGCTTGATTTACTACTATTATCTTCTTTTCTACTTGCTCCACTTCTGTTTGTTTCTCCTTTTCCGTATAAACATTTGACATATTTAACATATAACATTTAATTTTCATATGTTTTTCAAACAAAAAGGTAATTTCCTCTTATTTTACATTAGATTTGATTTGTTACTATTTATTAATTATTTAATATTCTTTTAGTATTTATTTTTTAATAATAATTTCATTATCTTTGTCAAAGTCCATTAGAGACTATATGCATACGTGTTATGGCAGACAAGTCTGTCCTCAGAAGCCACCATACATAGGAAGTGCTTTGCGTTCCACTGCCATCAGCAAGTGAAACAGCTCTTAAGATGGATCAAGAACACAGAGGGAGACCAGGTTGAAGAAAGCAGCAGGTATGGACGTATATGACTACTCCTATCAAGCACTATAATAGTCATAGATAGGACAAGTCTGACATTGTGGAATAAGATTTATTTGTTGCTTTGCTTTTGCTTTTTGCACACACAATTTAAATCTTCTATTAGACTCTGCAAAACTAACCCACACAGATGTAATCTCCCTCCCTTCTAATCAATATGTTTTGGCCACTTTGCTATTTTCTATCAGTTGTTTTCAGTTTCTGGATACAATAAGATGTTTAGAGTAACATCTCCAATATCTTAATGGTTCAACATTTCTGATTTGCATATATGTTACTTTTTTGTCACTTTCTTTATTCGCCTTCTCTACCTTTGTATCCCCTTCATCGTCTATATTGTTGTAATTTACCAATATATNCATCTACATTTATTTTGTAACATTTAGCAGTTCATCACATTAGATGCATAAAGCTTGTGCTTTATATATACGCTACATTTTTGCATGTATAGTACTATGTGTGGTGTGTGTGGTGGGGAGGGGGGAGAGATGGGGGTTGAGGTAAGTGAGCATGCTCCAAGGAACATAAGTACAAAACACACATCTTTAGCAGACACACTTGGGAAGTCACACCTCAAACCTGTTGAGCAGAATCTTTGCCATATAAATGGCTCTTAGGCCAGATGTAAAACACCAGCAATTGAATGTTTCCAAATATTGTTGAATAGATTCATTCAGCAGTCTACTGAGTTTATACAGTATTTCTAACTTGTCATATTGAGACTTAATAAAGTGCCATATAAATAGGTAACCATACTTTAACACATATAAAAATGGGTGTGCAACCTTTTCAACTAGAGCTACTCCTTTAATTGTGATAATTAACCTCGACCCAATCCAAACATCTGAAAATTCAAGAACACAGAACAGCACTGAATGTGTTAATNTACAGTATAGTGCAGCAATACAAAATAATGTATTCACGAAATAAATAAATGATAATGTATGTATGATAATGTGTAAAGGATTATTTTTATTATTTGTATTGGTACACTACAGGTCCANGAAAGCCCAGGCTGCCAGTAACAGCAGGAACATGCTGGAAGCTGTAGTACTATGGACAGTACCTGCTGCTTCTTATAATGCTCCAATGGACCCAAGAAATGTATACATATAAAGAATCAGTAAACCAATATAAGGTCTATGTATAACCTGGGTCAGTGTGACAAGAACTGGATATGGATACATTTGCTGTTTTCATTTATTGAATATTATTGGGCCTTTGGAGCACTACAAACCACACCAGACACTGAAACTGAATGCATGCTGGTGCTTGTAGTACTAGAGACTCCACAATGACCTGACAGCCATGGCTATGCTGCTGGTATGCCCAGGTTATTAATGGCGGCCTGCTAGAACTGTGGTGCTTGTATACAAAATAATGGTGTTTTCTCTACTTAGGTGGCATATTTTATTATTAGCTTGGCACACCAGTGCCTTATACAAAATCCAAACCAGGAAATCTAACATTTGAGGCAAAATGGGGTTTATTATGGCAAAATGGTGTTTAGTATGAACTTGATTAGGGATACAAATTTGTCAGGACTTAAAACCCCCAAATTCAAATCTGCTTTTGCTCAAAATATAAGATGCTACAGTGTTATGTTCTGCCAAATATACAAAAAAAATTTGACATTGTCAACAATGAGGAGGCTGATCACTAGAAATACAATTTTTGAAAACTTGATAACCAACATGCACCTCACCACATATTTCCTGAAGTACGGACTGCTCTACCATCTTAATGTATATCTTGTGCAAGCGACCTGCTCTTCTGTCAGATATGTTTTCACCATCTCAGGGGGTGTTATAGGTGCAGTTCCTTTTCAATGGCATAATTACCATTTTATATGAAACAAAATATATATAACAATATACTATATTGTTTTAATTATGTGTATAAATTAATTATATAATGAACTAAAAACTATTAAAATCTGTATAAGCATTTTTTTTNAATAATAGACTAATAGAGGAATACCATTACTATACTCTGGAATTGCAAAAAAGCATTACAGTTTGTAAATGCTGCAAATACCAAAATTAAAACCCCATTTCAATAAGAATGGCAGATTCTGCCAGACACTGTCTATATGTCTCTTTTTGCATACATGCTATTCAAAGCAGAAACTGTGAATAGGGCATATACTGTGTGTGCATTCCGTATAGGTACAAAACTCATTCGTTTCATTCATTTACACCAAAACCTGAATAAAATAATTAGCTATTGTTTTACACATTTATAGTAGTGTTACTACAGTTTTGTATATTGACCTAACATAAATTGTGAAAAGACTGTTTGAAAGAGTAATAATTTGATATTGTTATATTACACAATGTATTGATTTATATACTGACACGTCTTTATAAGATGACAATATATTGTGTAATTACAATGTGAAATAAAATAAAAACCATTAATAGACTAACATAGTAAAATGTAAAAGTATCTAACACAATTCATAATCAGTTATTATTAATCTGGAATTATAAAAGAAGAGACCTACTGTTCACTGTTCTTGAAGGACTCTTTGTGCAGGTCCCATTGTTCTGTTGATCTGCTGGCTATACTGCGATATTCTCTTAAAACAGCAGCTGTGGGTCAGACACAATATGGGGAGCAAGTGCAACAATGACCTTTTGCTTGGAATAGCCCAGACACTAAGACGCATAAGTCAATAAGCTAGTTTACAACTTATAAACTTTCTCATTGACTTATCAATCCTAATCGCTATTTTCAATAAATGTATTTTAATTTACGTTTTAGTAGGCTGTAGAATGCAGAGCTCATCATTCACTCCTTACTCCTCTGATTTGTCCAGCACTTCTCTGCTTTGGGGCCTGTTTCGGAGCCTCTCTAATACCCAAAAACGATAAAAACTTTTGGTTTAGAAGAGGACCCTAGGACCCTAGGTGGGTGACTAGGTTGCTTAGTGGGTAATCCGGACCTGTGTCTTGGTGACATTGCAACTATGTTTGAAAAATGATGCTTTTAATTTCAAATCTATTAAGTAAACTATTAGTATTGAGTGTAATCTTTTACATGTGCATGGCTCGGAGTCGCTCCCTACCCTTCTCACTACCTCACCAGTCTAGTCTCCCTTCTTGACAGCTACTAGAAGCCCAAACTGACAGCTCTTCAAACCCTGCCGAGGAAATCCAGCATTAATTAAGTCATTGCTGGACTGTAATTTCCTTGAGAAGTAAAAAATTCTCACACAAGAAAAGGTTACAGAGACCTTTTCTGTGTCAAAATTACCATGCAGCATGAATATTAATGCTCTTAATGAAGACAACCTTTGCTTCATCAAGAAGGTTTTAAAGCAGGTGCCAAGATGTAGATTTCAAATGTGGATTTTCTGTTCTGTGAAGAAAGGCAAGCAGCAATCTTTCCATGAAAGCTATGCCTCCACTGCGATAAATATTTCTTTCATCTTTGTTTGTTGTTGGNTTTTTTTGAGACTGAGAAAAGTAGAAATAAAGATGTTAATGGAGAGACTNCTGGAAAATTGAACATAAAGACAATTTCTTAACAGTAACCCTTTCACGCTCGGGATCTAAACCCCAACTTGAAACTTGACAAAACAAAACCCCAAAGTAAGTTGGAGGGAGGGGGCATGACCCAAGCACACTTGAACATCTAAAATATAAATCATCTTTATATCCATTTTTATTTTCAGAAATAATTTAAAAGTGATCGGAAAGCAGCAGCAACATTGGTTGTAAAGGTAAATGTAAAACTACTGAGGTCGTAAAATAATATGTAACAGCAGAATAAAAGATAAAGCGTTTTTTATATAGTTTATGGTAATGGCATGCACTGTTGTTCTTTAGATTTGTTTTGCAGTGCTTTTACCGTGAATAGAACTGATAAATAATATCCGGTTTTGTCTTGAAGATACAATGATAGCAAAGCATTTACCTCTATTCCATTTCATGTGGGAAGTTGCAGCATTATCCGTTCAGCTCAGATATCATGAATGCAACTGCTGAACATAACCCTAATAAACTTCCCTTCAACTTTTATTCCTTTCACACTACGCAACTTTTTACGCTTCATAACTAAATCCTTGTCTCATTGATCNCCTTATCTCAGGCATGGACCTTGTCAAAGAAATACCAAAACAAATAACAGAACTGGTTTTATTTATTCCATTGACAAACCAGCCCTATGCAAATGTATTTACTAATGAAAGGAATAATAAGTGCCACTGCAATTCTGGAGCAACTGTGACCCTGATTTTTTTTGGTGTGATTTTTTAATATGTCATAAGGGAAATGAGAACATCTCTCGAAACAAGAAACCAACAATTCAGCTAAACACATAAAAACATTCTCAGGACAATTTTCTCTATTTAATACATTTGTAAGTACCAGTCACCAGATACCAAGGAACCTGCATTATCACATGCTTAAGAAATGTCTATATTACACTGGATTGTTTCAACAGTGGAGAAGTGGCGGTATGGCATATTACGGTATGGCACAGGTGACAGAGGTTCTTCAAACACATGGGGGGGAAATTCACTAAACGTCGATTTCCATATATCACCACATTACGTCGAATTGTGTGTCGATTTAGCATTTTGTGTATTCAGTAACTGGTGATTTGTTTTGAAAGTATACAAAAGTCAGATTCAGTAAGAATTCCTTGGTTGCCATTCATTCGCCATGTCGATTTCCTAAAATCGACAGTAGGCCATTCGCCACCAGAGTAAGGGGATTTGACACATTTTCCTACCCATACCAATGATTACTAACTGGGAACACTATTTAAAGGAACCATTTTTCATTTAAGTGTGATTATGTTGTATACGGTTACATTGTGTGGTGATTGTGAATGAACCTAGTGTGTCCATCATTTTGTTCATTTTTATTCATTTTTAATGTCATGTTGCATCTGTATTTGTTATAATATTCAACCCTCTAGGAACTTCATCTATTTAATATTATTTAAACACTAGTTTCACCATTTATATACACCATTCTGTATTTTACATATCTTGCTTAATATATTATGGATTTACTACGATTTTAATTATAAATTTAAAAACTTTATTTTTTATTGCTGTCTCTTATTATTTNAACATTGATGGAATAATTATGTGCATCCATTCTAAGGAAACATATTGCTTTCTTATCTCTCAAACAACAAACATTTATGAATGTTATTCATACCTTACATAAAACAAAACAGACACTTCTGACCCTGTATTATNGTGCCAGGTAATTACCTGTTGATCAATTTACTACAGCAGAAGCAGGGATTCAAATTCGTCAATGATGATGCAGCAGTAAATTCGACATGGCGATTTCTATTCCCCGTTGAATAAGGCCTAANTCGACGGGGAATTCAGCTCNATTCCCCAAAAACCATTCGCCATCATTCGTCAATCCAGAATTTATCATTGGCAAATATTCCTTCCTGACAGACACTGCTTCTGCACACTGCTCAGCCTTAAAGGAACAAGGGCCGAAAGTTGCATGCATGTATCTTGCTGATATTTTGCTTTGGATAACTAAAACAATAATGAATCAGAGGCACACTTTCCAGGTTCCAGTAAACCGCTAGTAAACATAGCAGTACAGTCCTGTGGGGTTTTTTAAACTTGTATTTAGTTTGCATGCCTCTAGTGGCCACCACAGAATCCTGTTTCCCAGTCTGCTCCTGCTCTTCTTTCCATTTTGTTCCTCAATCCCAACCCAACACTGCAGAGGACAATTATANATCAGATAAAATGTGTGCTGCTCCATCTGCCCACATTGCTGTAACATACACTANTAAACTGACTCAGCTGAACTTTGTACATTGGTAATATTCCCTTCCAAACTGCNTG
This sequence comes from Platyplectrum ornatum, assembly GCA_016617825.1. Taxonomy (NCBI): domain Eukaryota; kingdom Metazoa; phylum Chordata; class Amphibia; order Anura; family Limnodynastidae; genus Platyplectrum; species Platyplectrum ornatum. Next base: position 3,713 of record JABWIB010000044.1, on the reverse strand, counting down.
TATCATTCTCTCCTATGTTACACATAAGTCTTCCTGCATATATGATATGTGTGACTTGTCCATAAGTATCTGTATATAATGTTTGACATGTTTGCATGTTTGATCTATTTGGTTGATACTAGAATTTGGTTGATACTAGTTGATAATGCTGATCCAAAGCAGGTAGAAATCAATCAATCAATGTTCCCTAATGCCCTTCTTCCAAATAGAAATCTGTAAACAGCAGAAGTAAAGTTCCTACTGCTAGAACATATATCAGACAATGATGCTTTTTATAACATATTTAAAACACTGAAATCAATGGCGTCACTTTATTAAGCTCTTATAAATATAAAACCCAATGCTGGCCGCAGACCTAGATATTTTGCCAGTGTTTTACTAATGATCCTCTGNCTAAATCAGACACTGGCATGTCCGCAGCCTTGATGGCATGTGGTACTACAAGTCCCATCATTTTATGGTAGGTATCATCTATGCTGTTACTGTTGAAAACTCAAGTACCACTTTGAACACACTTATGTAGGTAAACATTTATTAGTCTGCTACATATTAGGTTGGGTAGATCTCGCTAACAGTCTTCACAAGATATTCTAGAATCACTTCAGTGTTATAACTCATTTCTGTAAAAAGTAGGTCACAAGATTACCAGAAGTAAGGCAAATATATAGACAGAGGTGACACTTCAGTATTGACACTCTTCCCCATCTCANTTCTGTCTTCTGCTACTAATAACAAAAATATAGAACAGAATGAACAAAAGCACATTTTATTTATACTGATCTCTCCTCTAGTCACATAGATCACAGCAATGTTTGTGTCTGGAATTGCCCTGTGGTGCCAGCTGAGAGATTTATTCCAAGAGGTTGCCGAAATTTAATATGCAAGCGCTAAAGTAAATAATTGTTTTATTTCCAAAAACACAGCAGAAAATATCATTTATGAATGACAGATGTTATGGTGTATTTATTTTTAGGACTCAAGATTTGTATTATGTGAAGCTCAGGGACGCCAGCATTTTGCTGCCGCTTGAAACTCATCCAGTGAAATATGTTTTTGCTACATATTAACAGAAATACAGGATGGATGAAATTGTATCTGGTGAATTGTTATATATTTGAATGGTCAAACATGGTGTATAACCTTCATAGACTACATGTTATAAAAGTTTATTACACACAGAATTCATATTGTTACAAAATCATAACAAAGATGTGATTAATAAGAACTTCTCCAATCTATGGTTAAGGCTACACACCTAATAACATTGGTTTCAAGAGACAAATTTACCTACTACATTGAGACTTTCTTCCAGCCTATTCCTGGGCACCATATTAAATGTATTTATCCAGTTCCAGACTTATAGATATGGCGGGGGTATCCACTGACAGTAAGCAGAAAACAATGGCATTTTACCCAAGTACCATACTTCCAGTAAGGATCTCAATCTCGGAGAGGGAGCCACCCGGGTCCAATGCAAGTGAGATAAGACAGTGATATTATCCAATTTATCTCACTCTACTACAGCTACTACTGATGTCACCCATCCATTACTCACAGTAGTAGTTATGTATTGAAAAGAACTCCTTAATGGTATGTTAACAATGCCACTGATNACCTTCCATGGCGATTTCATACACATTTACACTGCATGTATGGAAGATGTGCCATGCAATGTAAAGGATTATGCGGGTATATCTGTATTTAAAGTAAATAGTACAGTTAGGCTATGCCCAAAAACCCTCCATATTATACTGATTTCCTTTCCATCTAACATTAATCACCATTGGAACCTGTGTATGCCTGTTAGGCCCAAGGCAATTGAACTCCAGTCTGGTGACTCTTCTTTTATGTTTATGCCTATGGGTCTCAAACAAGGCAATTCTGTTGCTGTGTTTCCCCATTCTTCAGCATAGATGGTCAGACATAGGTGCACGGGTACATGGAGAAATCTTTTCATCTTGCATGTGTTCTGTATGTGCTGTGTACATGTAAAATGTATAGGTCATCACCTTATACCCTTCTTTGAAAGAACTGTTCTATTGCAGGAGATAAGTGAAGATGGCTACGAAATCACCTTGTTCTTTACAGCAATATTCCTCATGATTTAATCTATTACACTGTGCTACCTGGTAAGTAAACTCAGAACAGACATATTATGACAGGGAGTGGNTCATGCTTACAAGTGGTCATTACTTAATATTACAATGTACAGTATAGACATTCTTACAAACTGCATAAAATCCAGACCACCAATCCACCCCCTATATGGATCTGGAAAGTCTGTCCATGCTCAGATGCATGGTTACAGCATGTTTCCCATGGCGGATCATCGCCCATGCTGCTTTTAAGTAGATCTTTGGATTCATGCCATACAGAAATGTAAATGTATGATACAAAAGCAGAGGTATGTAGAAAGCATATAAAACTGCTGTACCTGGCTGCCCCCGTGTAATGTATTACATTTTTTTCCAGTCTATGAATGTACTGCTACTTATTCTGAAGATATGGTGCATTCCGTCACTGCTTTAATGTCAAGGACGTTCTGACACCCAGGAGGAGGCCATTACGATAATACAATCATTTTTGCTAATAGAATTATAATATTTTAATATGTTGTAGCATTCTTTCCATCTACACAATTCATTTGCAACAAAGTAATGTGCTCTGTATGTGTCCTACAAACACCTCTCTTTATTTTGCTGAGATATTTTAGCTGTTGTATTTAAATGAATTAGAACAGATATTGAGTCATAAGGTGGGTATAAATATGCAAATGATCAGTGAATGCAATTGCTCTGTTTATATTAGGAAAGTAACATGCCTGGACCTATACTTTATATAATCAGTTATATGTGTTCTATATAGAGATCCTTCTAATGTCTACTTCAAATTTAAATAGATGTTAAATGAAATATTGTATAAAACCCTGCAGGTAATTGCAGGTCTCATGTGCAGGGATCCTTCTGTCTCCCATTGATCAGTTNATTGGTATTGTTTAGTAAACCAATGTTTAATTATGGTTTTAAATGTTTCTAATAGACTCCCTGTCAAGTCATGTCCCTTGNTATACTGTACATGATGCATTCTCCAGAGCAGGTATATTTTGCACCTTCCTTTTTTGCAAAGAAGAGATCACAATGCACACCTGTGTCTACATACTGCATACCATACAAATACACACACGTTTACCCACATGAGCAGAGTCAGGGTGTCTTTTACTTTATAGTAGCTCAGTGATGGATAAAACCCTTTAGCCCACATAACCTTGACTCTGAATGTATGCTTTCTCATTAGAATTCTCTGTTACCATATGTTAGTATCTATTGATGACTATAATTAGGTCTTTATTATATAATCTTTTATCTGCTTTGGAAAAGTTTTGCTATATCTACAGGGGAACTTCTGATATTAAAATATGTGCTTCCATCATGTGTCATGTTCCTTGATGCTTGTTTTGGTCTCTAAGGATCGTTTATTCACTTTTTTGTGGTTCTTTCTTTTATGCCACTATATCCTGGNATAAGGAAAGCTTGAATCACGTTGGTTGCTATGGGGTGCTCCAGGACTGACATTGCTGAGGGAGATCCAGTACTCAGCAGGGGTATCCACTGATGTACAAGAGAACTGAATAGAGTACTTCTCAAAAATACAGAAAGTATCAAGAAAATTAAATGTAAATCCACCTGGAAAACAGCAATATGTTCTACAGTGCT
>JABWIB010000043.1:189689-215958 GCA_016617825.1 Platyplectrum ornatum | reverse complement strand
TATCTATCTATCTATCTATCTATCTATCTCATATCTATCTATCTATCTATCTATCTATCTATCTCATATCTATCTATCTATCTATCTATCTATCTATCTATCTCATATCTATCTATCTATGTCACTACATTTTCCTGAACTGAGAATCCCAGATATAATTGTTATTGCATGAACCATATCCTAACTTAAGGAATTTCACCATTTGGTGACAGTTGGAATTACTTGCACTACCATATGTTTTCTGCCCTCTCACATGACACAGCCCTAGCAGTGTAGCATAGGCTGGCACGCTATTTATTTATTTATTTATTTATTTATTTATTTATTTATTTATTACTATATATATTTCAATCAGATGTTTCTGTTTTCTATTACATTAAAAAATGTAAAAAGGGAAAACCTGCCTGCGACCCTTTCATTTTTCTCTCAATGAGGGAGAGGAAGAATCAAACTATTTTTATATTACCATGTAGATTAAAAGTATAGAAACCAGACCAAAAATGTAAATAAGAACATGCATTGGCTTGTCTCTGAATATTATACATGAATATTATTTTTACATTGGAATTAGCATAAGTAAATCTACAGTTCTTTTCAGGTTTCCCTTCTAGATAATTTTACTATACTCTAAACCAGAGGATTTCAGCACCAATGGAGTCAACAGCTTAGTGTGGGTTAGGTCAAGGGATATGAAGGGTAAAGGTTAAGTTAAGGGAAAAGGATATGATGAAACTTACCTGTCGCATTGGAATGTTCCTAGGTGATGCAGGGCTTTTGTCGTTAAGCAGGAAACAGCAGCACTGTCACACATACACATGACATACATACATATATACATACATACATGTATAACACACAACACATCTTGTGAATCTGACACATACACATAATATACATACATGTATAACATACAACACATCTCCGACACACACTCATACACAGAGATGCCCAGGCACAAACATAGATACACATACACACCATGAAGCTGGCATCATCTGGTACAAACAGCCGGCTCTATTGTACCCACCCGCTCCGTGGGCCCTGGACAGTGGTAACTGTTGCACCACCCTAGTTATGACCATACCCACATATCTCCATGAAACCAGTACCAGTGAGTTACACATGATCTATTATGACACATCACTATTAATGTCCTCATAGGTGGATCAGGAGTTACACACTTTGCAAGGGACTAAGAATGCTGACAATTTAAACTAAATCTAAATAAATAAATAAATTAAAAAAATGAACATTTTGAACACACACACACACACACACACACATATATATATATATATATATATATATATATATATATATATATATATATATATATATATATATATATATATGTGTGTGTATCCATTTCCATTCCAAAGCATAAGAGTTTCAAGATGTGATTAATTAACAGTTAATTACTAGAGATTAAAATATTTAGTATGTATCTGCATATTTCAAGTGACACCCATCCACTTTCCAAAGTAATGAATTAATTAATTACATAGTTATACATGCTATGCAGGAAAAGTTAATGGGAACTCTTAATGCTATATTTTATACATAGTAAATTTNATTTAAAAAATTAAAAGCATATCAGTGCATAAATCAGTCTAGTGATATATATTTCAAATAATAAGATTAAATATTCTCTAATCCTGGATGTAAAATCCACATAGCCATAAATATAATCCTGACTCCCACTATTATGCTAATTCAGGTGTTTAGTAGTATAATTATGGCATACTTGAGAAGGCAAGCTGGCAGCTAATATGATGTGTTCATCGATTAGATTAATTTCTTTTGAATGTGGGGGTGTACATTACATCAGCTGGTAAACCATGGAATTTCTGAGTATTACTAGATACATCCTGCATGGTAAGAAGAACATATATTGTGTTGTATAAAACCTTCCCTCATATACAGAATAATTATACATGAGAATGTAATCTTTATTAAAATATATATAATTATTAGGCTCCCGCTGCGGTTTAACAAACGAGTTGAAGATTATTTAATCCTCACAGTTATAATTTCAAAGGTGTTCCTTTAATGTCTTTTGACAAATGCTAGTTATCCAATTACAAGCTTACATTATATGCTTGTTAGAAAGACCGTGTTTTGTGTTTGTGATATAAATGTGCATAATGATAATGTATTTAATTTATTTTGTCTTTGTATTCCTGGAGTAAAGCATGTTTCCTCCAGTTGCTTATTTTTGACTAGCAAGTTAAGTTACTTAAATGGAAGAATACATTTACTAGAGTTACGCTACGGTGCCAATAATTATCTAGAACAGTTCAATGTTTGTTAAGAGGTTTTTCTGCAGAAGATACCATTTATTATGCGCAGTGTGTCTGTTGATCATGGTGGTGCTCTTCGCGCTTTACCTTTCATTCTCTTTTCTGATTGTAGTTTCCAGAACAGATGAATCATTTTTTATTTATTCACAAGGATTTACTCAATGTACCGAATGACAATAGAATATGCCACATATTAAGAAAAGACCCGCAAAACGATCAACATATATTTCATGATGATCTATTGTTTGTTATTCACCAGAGGAGGGCCGGATAAAGGTTGGGGAGAACCCCATGGAAACTAAACTGTGGTGCTGCACATTAAGAGGAAATGCATATAAATTGGAGGGTGGTAGGTTCAGAGGAAATGTGTAGAGAATTACTTCACTGAAAGGGTAGTGGATAAGTGGCAGGGCCGGCCCACCCATTACGCCAGTTACACAGCTGCGTATGGCGCATTGCACAGGAGGGCGGCGGGATGACCGCTCGCCGGCTGCCCTCTCGGTTTTTACTATTTTTTTTTGCAGGGGGGAGGCGGCAGGACGCGGGCGGTGGGAGAAGTTAGCGCCCACGTCCTGCTGCCGCCCCCTGCAAAAAAATAAATAGAGAGGGCGGCCGGCGAGCGGTCACCCCGCGCCCTCCTCGGTAGTCTTCAAGCGGCGTGACGTCATCACGGGGCACCGCTACACTGCTTGATGATGTCACGCTGTGCGTCATTACGTCACGGGGGGCGCGGTGCTAGGTCTGCTTAGGGCGCCCCCCGACCTAGCACCGGCCCTGATAAGTGGAATAGCCTCCCATCAGAGGTGGTGGAGACTAATACTACAGAACAGTATGAGCAGCTTGGGATTACTATAAGGGTATTCTGAGTCTAACAAAATAGAGAATAAAATGATGTCAGTATAGATTTAAATACACAGAAAGAGAAAGTAATTCCATCGCTCAACTTATGTCCCACCAGTACTATCTAACTGCAAGCTATGTCTATGGGAATGAATTAAAAGCAGCTCTAAAGGAGTGACTTGGCCCCTGAGAAAAATAGAAAAAAATAGTAAAGAGCGCTGAAAGTTCAAACCATATAGTTTTATAGAACCAAGTAAAAATATATATATTCTGTTCATATTAAAAAGCATGTACCTCTTTTTAATATCAGTAGAATATATATATATATATATATATATATATATATATATATATATAATCTGCCGACATTTTCTATGTATCTTCAGAGAGCAAATATGCTTACCTCTAAATGGACCACAGTGAATGAACCCATAAAGCATTCATGCTGCAATGGCTCATGCCATAATCATGTTATCCTTTGGCAAAGAATACCTATTATTAGGGTGTGGCAGAACGGCATATAGATCAGCAGCATTTTCATAGCTGTATTCAAGTGTTTTACTAAAATGCTTTAACATGCGTAGTTCACCATTTTGCCATTTGCCATGCGTAGTTTATTGTACTATTTTATCTGTACTATTGCACAAGACTAACGTTTGCTGCTTTGAAAAGACAGATACCGTGTGTTCTTTTCTCATTTGTAATAAATTATTAAAGGATTTCTATAATGAATCCTGGGAAAAAATATAGTTTGCAGAATGATAATGATCTTTGTAGATTGAGACAGTTCAGAGAGCAAGAGACAGCTTTATATTATGGAGCTTCTGGTGTGCTACAGCGAAAAGTAGCTTAAATAACAGGGTGAAAAATAAAGATCTGCTGCACAATGTAATAGAAGTATAGAACTTCATATGAATTTATTCCATTATATAATCCTTTTAATCATGCAATCCTGAGATCATGACTTGCTTCCCGTTGCTTAATCTTTTAGATGGCAATTATTTTAAAGTCCCTTGTTTTTAAAACACCTTTAGACTGAAATGCTTTATGTTACCCAATCTACACCTTAACCATTAGCAATGCATAGCTTGTTTATTTTAAATATCTAAAAAAAAATAGTTTATCTCATTTTAATTAAAGTAGTTTTCAGTTTATTGTGGTGAGGAACAAAATTAGCATCTGCTTCCTGGTAAGACTAAGCCTAAGTAGCAATCTTCAAAAAAAAAAAAACTAAAACATATGATAGAACATAATTATGTCCTGAATACTATTTTAATTTCAGCACTACTCTTGAGTACTAACATCTATTCCTATAGTGTAATTAGCCACATTTCATAATGAAAGTCTACACAGATTATAAACAGCATGGTGCTCCTACATTAATGGCAATCCATGATAGATCCTGAGATCTATCCTTGTCTTTACATTATAATTTGGTTGTTGTGAATAAACAGCAGTACATGCACCCTGGGTGACTGTACATTTTCCCAAGACTGCAATTATATTCAAGCTTCCTTTTCTGGATTGCCTGGACTGACAGTAAAGTCAAGTAGCTTGGCCCTAAAAATGTTTCATAACATAATGACTTTTAAGGCTGTCGCTCGTGGAATATCGCCACGACAAATGGATAATATCGGCACTGAGAGAATGCGGAGAGGACGCGGAGAGGACGGCGTCACGCATATACAGCGTCTTCTGCGGCTGCACTGGACGCACCGGAGCATTGGGAGAAGGAGCTGGGCACAGTGTGCAAAATGCAAAAATAAAGTATTCTCCCTGCATGCAAACACATTTTACCTCCCCTGCAATTCAACATTTTGCCCATGAGTAAGTCAATAGTACGTAAAGATCAATGAATACAATAACTTTACTAACAATAAAGTAAGATAAAATATGAATTATGCATAAACTCAGATTAGCTGCAGCAACAGTTAGCAGTTGAAAATTTACTTGCCATTATGGCCATTATGACAGGCCCATAATAACATGGATCTTGGAGAGGGTCACAAGACTTTTCTACAATGTTTGAAATATTTTCTGTACTGTTTAACATATATAAAATAAATAGTGTGTATAATTTGCAGAAATTTAATTCATTTGTTCATATTTTTTATTATGTTTAAAATTTAAATTAATTCTTTGACTGAATGAGTCGCTCTGATTAGGGGGAATAAATTAAATCACCCAAAAGCATTATTAGAGTTTAATGCACTGTGATTGTGCATCCATTTGAAATGTATTCAATTTGTACTATAATTGCTGTAGATGTAAGAATTCTATGGAATAGGCTATGTAATCCCCACAATATTTATCTTTACATTGCAATTAAAAAGCATTAAGCTTTTTGAATTTTGAATAGCAAACCAAAATGTCTTCCAGGTAGTCAATAATTTTCAAAGTTACAGGCATGCGATGACAGAAAAACAATGAGGGTGTTACAGTAAAGATAATCTTCCAAAGTATCATCTCATTATGTGCCTGTAGTTGACATAGTAATACAGAATTATCAGTCATTCATAGGAGACTAAAAGAAATGTAAAAGGGAAATGAAAAAAACCCACATTTTTATTTTATACCTATTAGCTGTCAAAGAAAAGGGAATTGAACACAACAAACAGGTCTTGGTCATGTGATAACCCAGGGTTGCATCTTAAGTTGCAACTTAAAAAAGGCTGGCTATTTGGCACATTTGGCAAATGCAAGATGGACTGATGGCAGTCTGGGCTGATGTAATGTGGGAGCTGAGAAAGTCGCAGACCACATCTCGAGCTGTGGATAGCCTGTGAGCTGTGGATAGCCACAGTCAGCTGTTCTGCAGTGCTAGTGTTGCTTTAGAAGTGCAATTTAACTTCTTTTATAGGAACTACACAAGATGTTATGTCAACCTGAAGTATTTCTGTCTTTACCGAGTTATTACACTATTTTGACTCAAACACTTTGAAAATGGGACTGATTGGTAATAATTTTCTCTTATGGTGCCTTGAAAAATGATGGAGACTCAGGGTGCCTTGAACTCGAAAGTTTGGGAACCACTGAACTACACTTAGGATGCAAAAAAGCCACTCAGTATATAATGGCTTTACATTAGAATTTACTAAGGAGAAAAAGGAATTAGAGGCACAATTTCATGTGACTTATATGTGGTACTTTACAAAGCCTGTACAGTTCCTCAAAGATTAATGGAACAGACTAAGTAGATCCTAGCTGCCTCTATAGAATACCAAAATATAATATGAAAATGTAAAAAGACAGAGTGCACTACATTCTTTGATATCCAGGAATAAATTCACCATGCCACCCCTACTGGTATCAGTATAGTCCAAAATGCTTTCCAAATCTGCAATTGTTTTCCTAGATATATGTAGATGATGAAAATGTGCCCTGCTGCTTAGGAACATAAGCGTGGTTCACATGAAGTAGAAGAGATTTTTTTTCCTGACTGGAACAAATACAACATTACAATATATGCAAATTAGGGGCACATGCAGCAGAAAATTATTCAAATTCCGCAAATACAGTTCATTTCTGTCATCGCTCCAGGGAATAAAAAAAGAAGTAAATGACTTCCTGATTTGCCAGCATTGCTACATAATAATCCTTATTTTCAATAGTGTGGTTTTGACTTGAGGAGGTGGACAGCTTTTCAAAAGATGTTAGCATTGGATCAGTATAGTTTTGCTACATCTCATGTTTTCTGCGAGCACTCCCCATACCACTGCTGTGTTGTTTATCACATCCTGATCGCAAACATCGAAATTAATCACGGATCGGAAGCAATATTTTGGTGAAGGATTTTACAATCTGCAAATCCCTTTGCGGTACAAATGTAAAATTATTCAGCATTTGTGTGGTTTAATTTCCTGTTTTCTTGTATTATGTGCTGCATTGAATAAATAAGAAGCTCCTTGTATAGCTGCAACTTTGTAATTTATGTGAAGAGGGTATAAAATGCTGGCAGAGATGATTCTTGCACTGGTTTTAAAGTGCTAACATGCCAATTTCTTTCTGACAGCTATTAAATGAAGAAATAGGGGCATCAACGTTACCTAAATCATTAAAAATCATCCTGTATGTTCATGTGGAATCTGTTCATCAGTATCAGGCTTGTAAATGTTGATTACTATATTTTCTGATTAAGGGACATGAAAGTAAGTTAAAGTTTTACTCCTACACTAGTGTCAAAATACTTTACCTTGTTGTGAATGATGTTGACCTTAATTTTTATCTTTTACTTTGGCATTGGATATATGTTTCTTTTTCTTTCTGTTATGTTTTAATATTTTATAAAAAAAAGTGATATATGCCATATGTTTGCCATGTGATTCCCCATCCATGGAGACCAGAAACAAAGGGAAGGGCAATATAACTATGACATAGGGCCAGAATCGGATCTTTAGGCACTCATACCTAAAGCTGGTTTTGCCCATACTTGACTAAATCATGAGTGCCTAAAGATCTGAATCTGGCCCATAGTTGCTGACTCCCTGAATATCAAGGAGACTCCATAAAACATGAGTTATCTCCCTGATTCCTTGAACTGTTGGGCAGTCTCCCTGATGCTCGTCATTGCCTAATATTACAGAATTTAGAACTTGTGTCCTATTTCTATAAAGATGTCTGTTGATTATCCATTCACAGAGTGTACAATACATACTGGAAATATTTATTTAACAATCAATTTAACAATCAGTAATTTCTGGTTCTAGTTCTAGTTCTCCTGGCAGAACTAGACACCACATGAGTACCTATTTACAAGACACACCCAGGTCTGTGCTTTATATCATACCTCCCAACTGTCCCAATTCCAGTTTCTTGGTAACTGTCCTTTTTTCTTGTTTAGACGGAGTTGGGTTTTGCCATGGGTGAGACTGTTTTCGGCCCCCAAAATTTTGGGAGGTATATAATAGTGCAATAGTGTTCACTACCCTCTCCTATCCCCTTAGAGCACAAAGTTCTGGACACTTCGGTCTGTCCAGCACAGATGTTACAAGTTAGGAAACCTATTAGATACAAATATGTCTCATACAAGGCTACACTTAACATCTTGCCCTGTATCAAACAGGTAGTAAGAGTAACTAAACCCTGCTCTGGTGGCCATGAACCAACTTATTAAAAACCACTGTACGTACTGTAAGTACGTTAAGTTAAGCATCGTCATATTGGTGGATTTATTATTTAGTAAAATGGTTGTCTGTTTTAGCTACATTTTTTGTGTATAATATTGAGCTGTAAATGCTTGTATATGCTTTAACTTATTTCATAGGTCTTTTCCATTTAAGGCTGGTTCCTTTAAAAGAGCTTGTGTTTAACCCTAATGTATGCTACAATAACCCCACTGATCAAAAGCCATGAGACGATCAAGTATACAGCTGGCATGAGAACTCTTGTCTTATTCTGTCAGTCAGAGTGAGACATGGTTATTGTTCATAACAAAAGAGCGGATGGCATCCTACTTGGTTAGATAAAGACTCTGAGTGAGATGCTTATATGATGTTCTGCAGAGAGAGATGGAAGATCCGCTTCTGCATTCACATAACACTGATTTCATTGTCAGTGTATCATAAAATAACATTGTATTACATGTTCAGCTCCATGGCATTGTAGCAAGATGACAACTGTGCCAGCAACAACAACAAATAAATTACTTTGACGTTTACAACCTTGGAATATCAATTTTAAATTAGCACTTTTATGTAACGCAAAAGAACATTCTGGCAATTCCAAATAAAATATGAAGTAGAAAATAATCGGAGGAGAGAAAGTGTAGCATGCATTGGATAGGAGTGCATGCCTTAGCTGAAGGTTTGAACATGCACATTTCAGTTGGTGCTTAAAATATTTCTGTTTACACGTAACTGTCAATACAAATAGCTATATATTTTCATACCTTGCATGGATAGCCTATTTTTTTTTTCTTCATGAATCCTACTTTTGTGCACATGCTGTTATTTTAGTGCTAACTCTTCCAGTCCCATTCCACTCGACATTGTTCAGACTTGAAAATAAGAGAGTTACATACGGGCAAAAGCATGTTGAAGGTATTCTCCCTACAAGGAAACAATAACATACATTTTACTTCCCCTGAAATTATATTTGCCCTGGAATATATCAGGAATATTCCCTGGTAGAAAATAATCCTGTTTATAGGGCCACCTCCTACGGGGACCAAAAGATCAGTGTAGCATGTATTCAGCTATAATGTAAAACAGGTGCAAACTTGAACTGACAAGGGAAAGAAAATGTAATGTGTAAATATATACTGCTGTCAATCTGGCATATATATATATATATATACACACAATACAGATAAAATTGTCCGATCATTCAATCATTTTATTATCACACTAATAATTGTCCTAGTGTGTGGCCAGCTTTCCTCATATTGGACTCAGTCCAGACCTCCAGAAGAACCACAAACGTCTTCTTTTCCCTTCTGAATGCAGATTCGAACTGCCTACCACTGTCTTGCCACCTTGATATACTGTACATACCTTTACTTGTTCCCCCTTGAAGGGATTAGACATGTGGGTTTGGTAGAAATACTGATTTCTATGGAGATCCATCCCATAGCATCTGGCATGCCCAGAAATACACCTGACTTCCACAAGCATTTCAAACTGATGCCTGGATTCAGTCTATTGTGTCTATTTAATAAAATGTACAACTTATTGTTTCGTGTTAAGTATCTGATTTGAAGCCTGAAGGAAGCATTTCTGGTTAAACATTTTAATAGTTGATAATAAAAAAAAGTTTTAAATGGCATTAATGAGTTCTGTATTGCTAATTAATCTTTATTTGCTGAAAGTCAGGAGAGAATATGTATTTTGGGTGCTTTAAACCTCAGTACAATGATTCTGCGTATCCAATGCTTATATTCATCATATCCAGCCAACAAAAGGTTCCTGTTTCCAAGCTAATCGCATGCTTTTTTTTTTTTTTGGGAACATGAAAAATAATAATTTTGCTAAATTTTATGAACTAAGTGTTATCACCTCTCATTCCCAACTTGACAGCTGTAAAGCGCTCATTGTGGAGAGATACCGTTTTGGGTTGAACACAATTAAAATTTAGTAGAAAAACCAGATATTGCTGAGGCTGCATCTTCTTGAGGATTGATTATACCCATAAAATCTTCATCCACAGTGCACCTTAATAGTCTCCTCATTTGAGTAGTCATGTAGAAAGCACATGTTAGAATGCTAGTGCTTCAATCATGTATTTCGTAGGCGTGCTAGTATAAATATAGATTTTCTTTTACATTTTTCTCATAAACACATCTTCATTATCATTCTACTGAAGTTTAACATTTTTACAAATACTGCAGGTTCATTTTATTATGTAAAATGATTTTAAAAAATTGTGTTCGTTGCTACTTTTAACATCATTAAAAGTATTTAATCAGGCTAGCAGTATAGCTATTATAGTTGTAGGAGGTATGGCTACTTCAGGTGGAATGTCGTGGAATGTCAGCACCGACAAACGGGTTGATTTTCCCTAGGGAACATCACCTTGTCTGCGGGCCATCCACGAGAACAATGTCGTTCTCATGGTGGCCATAGCCAAATAAAGAAAAATCTGAAATTAAATAAAAATATACTTGCTTTACAGATATCTTTGCGTGCACCAGAGCGGTGTCCAGCTCCTTCTCCCTATAAAGAATGAAATTGTATATAACAATATTTTCATTTTGTAGATAAATGTAAGGTCTATGTTGTTACAAAAAAGCATAACAAATCACCTCAAATATTAATAATACATCGCTAGGACCTAATCTATTTAATATGATTATGATGATATCATCTTAATGCACATCACTTGCTCAGATGAGACAAAATTGACCAGTTACCAAAACACTTCTTTAGGCAATACGCCTGTAGGGCACGTTTTTGGACAAGTGCAGTACAAGCGCACAGAAGTTTTCCCTATGTGGCATGCAGAAATTGTCTAACCTTTTAAAATGTGCTTCAGGCCTTTAGTTATGATGCTTTAATTATAAATTACATTTATTCCTCCTGTACACCTTTAAAACATTCTAACTTGTATTTTCATTTATGTTTTGTGCAAATGATTTTCAGCATTAGTGATCAAAGTATTTCCATTAAAATCCAATCTGTTAAAATGTTTTGACATTGACTGTACGAATATGTGAACTAGGCCTACGGACTAATGCCCAGTAATCAGCAGATACAAAATTGTGGGTCAGGGTGCGGGTTTATACAAGTGGGTGGGGGCTTAGGGACATACCTCACTTAAAAATTACATTTTTAACATGTACAATTCAACATGTACAATTTACTATGTTAGTGACAGTTATGTAAAACAATTGTGGGATGTAACATTCATGACACAATTTTTTTAACTTCTTAAACAAATATATAATACTTTTGTTTCTTTTTAACTCATTTTAAAAGGATAAAGTGGCTATAAGCATGTTTAATGAGACATTCATTTGCGGGCTCAGGTTGTGGTTAAGAACTAAAACATGCATACTGCACTGGTGAGCCTGCATGCTCATATATGCTTATATACAGTGCATATGACCACAAAATGCAATTATGCATCATGTTCTATGTCACCTCCTTGGTGTAGAGACTTGATGGTGCTATCACAATCTCACATTGACATTTATTTGAAAAACTTGGTAACTCTGGTCTATATACTATGTTACATGTTCATGGCTGAGATCCTGTCAATGTATAGTTACCCAGATACGTGCATGCAGAGAACTTAATGCAAGGGGTATGCTGGGGTAGTGTATTAAGAAGATAGGATTGTAAAAAAGGAATGGATAAGTATCAGGCCCATAGTAATAAAAAAATAAAATGAAGGAAAAAAGTTTTACATTATGTAGTTTAGAGAAAAAACGAAAACAGGCTGTGGATCATGGAGCCCTCATCAGTTTAGCCATGTCCATCCTTACATTAACATTTAAGTCTCAACTGGTCCTTACCATTCCCTCCTAAAAAAAATGCCTCCTCAAAACGCCATTGGGCGTTCTAGTGTAATGCGTTTGTGTCTGGATCACTTGTGTAATTGTGTACACATTTGTTGTGGACATTGGTAGTGCAAAGATATCCAGAGATACGCAATGCCATCAGGTAGTAGCCAACTTTTCTATATTTTAATTTTATTATTAAAGATGTGTCATTTTCGATGAGTCATTATTTAATCATAATGAGTCATGCATTCCACATTCTGAGAATTGAGATTTTATCTGCCTCTCCTGTGTTGAAGCAATGGTCATTTGAGAACCGCTGATTAAATTAATGCTATAAAATATACATACATCTTAATTAATATTTCTCATTTGGAATATCTAAGTACTCACTGTGCTTAAAATAGGTTTCTTGTGTGCTAAAATATTAAATTACCTTCACCTTGGACTCTTTTCTTCATCACCATTGGCTTTTTTTTTCTCATTTACGCCCACAGGCATTTTAATGCCAGCATGTACAGCATATCTCTGTATTATTAAATGATTCATAAGCATTTCTGAAAGTAGTTATACCGCATCACCTATTCATGACCTTTACGTTTTATGATTACATAGGTCAGCAATAGATTTATTTTACATGAAAACAAAATACATAAATATGTGAATACAATGTTTGAATACTACCTGTAGTAGTGCGTTCCTCTTGTTCATTGTGCAGAAAGAACTTTAGATATGTTGATAAGACATCCACTATGCCTAGAGCCCTTAAGAGCACGGTAGAGGTTTTGTTACAGATTTTCAGTGGATATATGAAATCAGTTCTGTTGGTACAATGTTATTTGAAAGTGGTTTTAATATTTTATAGTATGAGGTTGTGTAATATAAATAAAGATGTAAAGATAAATAAAAAATCTAAACGTTTATATTTGACCAGAACAAAAGTGGTCGCATGTGATCGCAGTGTAATGGCACTGCATTGCACACTAATTAATCCATACAGCTCCTTGTAATCCGGATTTTTCCTGCAGTTTTCAGTGTACCATGCATGCAAAAGTTCACTCACCTCATGCACATGCACATTCAAATGTTAAAGTCAATCTTGTTTGTTGCACTGATTTTACTTCAAACAAGGGAGTGTAGATCTATGTGAAGTACGTACAGAGCCGGCGCGGCCATTAGGCGAAGTCAGGCTGTCGCCTAGGGCGGCCGGCCGGAAGGGTGGCAACGAGGCAGGGAAAAAAATAAATTGTTAAAAAAAAACCTGGAAAAATGTTTTAAAAAGAAATGATAATTCAAAACTGGGAGGGCGGACGGGACCACTCCTCCGCCCTCCGCGGTGGTTTTGAAGCGCGCGACGTCCTCACGTCACGGAAGTACGTGACATGATGATGTCAAGCCACGTGTCATTCACTTGTAGGGGACGCGGTGCTAGGTCTGCCTAGCATGCTCGCAGACCTAGCGCCGCCCCTGAGTATGTAAGGGATAAATCAGCCCCATCCACTGTGCATACTTGCAATACGAAGGCTGACAGATAAGCCCTCAGTGTGAAATTTTGGATACTGAATATACAGGCCCATACTAAAAGAATTTAAAGTGCACATGCACGCATGATCCAGACCTGCACAGGACCTGGAAAACAGGTGAATGCCCAGGAAAAACCCGATTGCGTAGAATTGGTGCCGTCTGACTGCTCTGCGCTGCTATATATATATATATTCCCAAAATCAATGATACATTATGATTGAGAATATATTAAGGCCTACATTTACTAAGCAGCGAGTTTGAAACGTGGGTAGCATCCAATCAGATTGAAGCTCTTAGCCCTATTTTACATACTGGAGAATGTGAGCTTGGAGCAAGACTCTCCATCAATAGCATTTGTAACATTGTATTTGTGACTAAACAGAGAAAAAAGTTAAACTTCTAGAAGTTAAAAAAAAAACAGATCTGGTATAAATTCTATATATATTATAAATTCTCATAACTTATTTTTAGCCCGAGTAGCTCTTTCTATACATGAGATCTGTGGGGTGAAAACAAAGCATGTATTTTATTTTCTAGGCTGTTGATTGTTTCCATGCCAACCAATAGCTAAGCTTAGACAGCTTCTAATTACATTCTGATCTACATTTGCATTACCAATTAAGGAGGGCTATGAAACTGTTATAAAATAATGAATTAGAAAACAGAGAAACGTGGCAAAGACCAATCAATCATTGCGATGAAAAAAGCATCACGTGGAAAATAAAATGCAACCAATGCTATGGTCATCATCTGGTGCATTAGCTAGTGTCTGTAGGCTTCCTTGCCAATGGCAAAATAATGTGTCATTTTAGACTCTTAACAGGTAGATAATGTCTATTTTACAGTTATATCCAATTAATTACTGCATAATAATTATGTTATAATCATGCTTTAGCGGCTAGCTTAATGCAATCATTATTTAGCATGAGACAAGAATTAATTTACTCCAATAAAGCAGCCACTGTATAGATGATGTAAATAATGGTGACGGTTTGTGGGGGAAAAAAAAAACCACAAAAGTTTATAACTGTTAGAGTCGCATTACATTTAGCCATTACAAGATCATAAAGTATCATTATTGAACAATGCGCTTTATTCTATAAGGCCTATTTACTAATGGGTGTAAAATGTCTCTCGACATGAAAACAAGACTGCACAGCATGGATCACATTGATTCAAGGAATTCATGAAGGATAATGGTCAGCCTTAAAGGGTTTACTCCTCCAAAGAGCTGAATCATTTCTCCAGCTAAAACTTGAAACCGGTGCTCTCTTCACAGTATTAAAGTTTTATGCCTGAAGTCTTGAACTTCTCCCAAATCACGATGACTTATAATTAATTTAACTCTGTGTCATTACTATTTAAATTGTGCATTTAATGACTGATCAACTTTTACTTCTATTCACCTGGACCTTTTGGTATATAACGTTTCATTTATGTGGTATTTTACTACTATACATTTCAAGACCTCTTATTGATCCAACATTTTAATTTTTTAACTGTATGTTGCGTACAGTAGTATAGTGCACAGATCAGAACCTATACAATAAATTGAAAAATAACAACTCTAGAGAGAGAATATTTTTATACTTTTGAATTTGAAGCCTGCTGTAAAACTTTTAATCAACTCCGGTTTAATTGTGGCGAAGATTGCGCACTTTTCACAATTCTCGAAGTGTACAATTACTCAAAATTGGATGTTGTCCAATGCAAGTTTGCACATAGTGTTGATCCAGTTTGTTAACCATTCATGTTAACACATAGTTACACATAGGGGTATATTTACTAAGCGGCAAGATTGCAGTGAGATTTGAAATTTTGGATGTTACCCATAGCAACCAATCAGATTCAAGCTCTCAGTTTCATTTTACATACTGGAGAATGTGAACTCGAATCTGATTGGTTGCTATGGGCAACATCCCCACATTTCAATATCACTGCAATCTCGCCACTTAGTAAATAGTGTTGATCCAGCCTTAACCATTCATGTTTAAAGATCAACAAATATTTTCCTTTTGATATAAGTGACATTATTAGGTATTAATGTCTGTCATGGTTAAATTTGTCCAATGTTTCATGGATTGTCTATTTTGCATTTTATTTTCTGACAAGGTTTATTTTATTTAGTTTTATTATATCTTTATTGCAGACATAATTCCACATTGTAGGTGGACCATTTAAAATCTATTAAGAAAGCAAGGTATTTCAGTTTTTGGGTATAGATAGAAAATGCATTTAAAGTTTGGCATGCTGTGCATGGATTAATTGAAAGTAAATTGTCTGAATAATAATATGTAAACACATGGAGATGGATCATGAAGGGCTAGATAAAGTGGCCATGCTACACTATTAGCATATCCGCCAAAAGAGGCTTGAAGGACAGATCGCGCTGCTATCTTTTCAGCCTAACTGATTTATTTTTTCTGTCTTAACTGGTAAATGTCCAAGCAAAGCAACTGTTATCCAGCAACATATAACATTCTTCTTAGTCATACAACACACTGTTATACGCAGGCCATCAAAGGACTATTCTAATCATGGAAGACAAATTTATTAGAGGACAAGTAAGATGATAGATTTCTATGGCAAGAAGTTAAAAAGTCAAAGTAGCTATTTTCATTTGGATGAAAAAGTGTTGATTGCAGGTAGACCTGTGATTATTATTTGTGAACACCCGACCTCCTATCCCCGTTGACAGCTGATGGAAGCGCCATTTGTAAGAAGTCTGTAAAGACTGGATCACGTACTTATCAAGTGGTATGGATGTATGCGCATGTGCAGTGTAAAAATAAAGGAAAGTCATAGGTCTGGTTCTGACCTGGGTGTTCTACATTCTCCATTCATGTGTGAATATCAGCATTCATGTTAAATTGCCATATTTCAATATGCAGTCTAGTCCTCATATTATTTAAACTGGTGGTTAAAACTGGTGGTATGAAAACATAAAATAATCAATATAGAGAAATAGAGATTTATGGGTATATTTACTAAGCCGTGAGATTGCATTGAGATTGAAAAGTGGGGATGTTGCCCATAGCAAAATCGAGTTCACATTCTCCAGAGTGTAAATTAAAACAGAGAGCTTGAATCTGATTCGTGGCTATGGGCAACATCTCCACTTTCAAATCTCACCGCTTAGTAAATATACCCCATATAGTCCTTCAGTTAAATTAGTGGGACAGTATGGCATACCACCATATACTTATATACACATGGACAGTGCAGCCCAAGAGATTACGTGGTTCTAATTCTGTGCTCTGCAGACACCAACGTGTCAGACGAGCTAGGTGAATGCTTCCCAGGAGTGAATGCTGACCCCTGCCACCTATACCGCCTGTGCCTTGGTCCACCTCTGCCCATGGAAAAGCTTAGGCAGTTGTTTGCTAGTGCAGCAGCATTTACCTTCTATTTACCAAAGCAGTTCCTGAGAAGTCTGACAAGAGGTTAGGAGCAGCAATGCTGGATGATTATTTGGCATAACAAGCTGAAATAAATCTACACTCAGACATCTTCAGACTTTAATTTGTATACTGATTGATTCTATAAAGGATGTACAAAGTTTCATTTACAGACATTTTATAGGGGAAAAAATGAAAAGACTTCAAAGAAAACAAATGTTCTTTTCATGATATTTAGATAATGAACTCATTTGGCTTTCTGATGTGTAGATAGTTGTCTGCTTTGCTTATAATTGGAAATGGTTGCTGTCATATTCAGTTGTCTCTGATTGAAGCCGCAGTCCATTAGTTTTTAGCCTCTTTGTTATTTGCAAAACACTTTAACAAAAGATTCATGCTTGCTGCCTTTATCAGCATTCAGTTGTATGATCCTATAAAAAGAACGCCACAGTCAGTTTTAACTTCAATATGTCATGAGTGCACAATATTAAGCCCATTTGTAAAGGGCTTGATCAGAGTTTGGATTCTACACACAGTGGCACACAGTTAACATAGGCATACTGCCTTTAAATCAATGTGGATTATGGGCCATATGATCATAATGTTAAACCTGTACTGTCAGTTTACACTGGCAGGTAAAATAGCATTATGAAGAAATTCCAGATCAACAGGGGTAAAATAATTTAGTACAATGCACTCATTTAGGGTTGCCGAGTTTTAGTTTCTCCCTTCCAGGAGAAACCAAGAGTTGGCAGTATGGGGTTGAGGCAAAAACCCATACAATTTCTATGAATTAACGAGCGTGACGTCATCATGGGCCCATTCATAGTACCGATCAGGGCTGGAGGCAGTAATTTACATTAATTCACTGCCACAGCTTCCCAGGAGATGTGTTAATCCAAGGATAATTCAATTACCCTTCAGGGAAATCTCTATTAAACTTGTGTGCTTGTTGATGCGGAACCCCTATAAAAAAAAATCCATGTACTAGAAAATATTGCTAGCTTGGGTTAATAATTAGTCAGAAATTCCCAGGGGTCTATTTACTAAGCAGTGAGATTGCAGTGAGATTGGTTGCCCATAGCAACCAATCAGATTCAAACGCTCAGTTTCATTTTACATACTGGAGAATATGAGCTTGAATCTGATTGGTTGCTAAGGGCAACATCCCTACTTTTAAGTCTCACTGCAATATCACCGCTTAGTAAATATACCCCCAAATGTTCAGATTATCAGACCCAACTTTCCCACACACTACAGTGATTATTGTTCCGATCACTTAATACTTGATTAAAGCAAAAATTGCTCTAGTGTATGGCAAGATTTACTAAGAGTATACATTTACTTTGTTAGCCTTGGTTTATTTTAAATGTAATATTATCTAAATTTGATTACCTTTTAAAACCTTCATTATCATTTTTGTTTATTTCTATTTCGTAATTTATATATAAAATGGTTTGTCTAGCAATGTCTAGCATAAAAATAAAGAAACACTTAAACTGCAATCATTGTATGAATTCCATTAAGAAAGACAAGGCATTTTCAGAAAAGGACATTAGGTCACTGATTATGTTTAAAGGTAGAAAATGGTATGAGGTTATATAAATGACATTGAAACAAGGGTTCTGAGCTTCTTTTAATGGGGAAAATACAATAGGGTTTTATTTTTTAGAAACTTAATCTATGTCATTTGTAACTTCTTCCTTTTTTTCCAACAGAAAATATGATAATAATTATCTCCTTGTAATTGTAATTAAATGGGAAAAAATACATTGGAGCAGACATTTCTCCTATGTATCTTTATGTAACTTTACTGTCTTATATACAGCTCTACCTGGAGAAGAAAAATATAGTGTAGTTTTATTATTCAAATTTATCCAAAATTAAGATCAGATGCCATGGCCTTGATTTACAAAACTGCGGGATTGGACAAGTGGGGATGTTGTCCATAGCAACCAAAGAGATCCAAGCTCTTTTTTTCATTTTACGTAATGGAAATTGTGAGCTCAAATCTGACAGTTTAGTAAATTTAAGACCATATGTTAGCCAAGGCTAAAGTACAGAATTTAGCATCCTTAGTATACTAAAGTATTATTATTATTATTATTATTATTGTTATTATTATTATTATAACTAATAATAATGCATCCGTGGGGCTGATTCAATTATTTTCGAGCAGTTTGCGCAAAGGGGGAAATATCGCGCCTTATGGATTTGCGGCTCACAGAGCTGCATACAAAATGTAGAGAGTTTTGGCTACCATAATAGACACATAAAAGCACACGACTGGCTTTTCCGCGTATTAAGCAAGAATTGAATTGTTCCCTAAATGTCTCTTTATCTAGAGTATGTTTTTATATGGTCAAAGGCTAGCTGCCAATCCAAGACATCACAGTAATGGCTAGTACAGGGGGCTTATTCACTTTGTTCCCCGCCCTACATAAAGCTGGAGCTAAAGAAAATGCTTGCTTCTGGTAGACATTAGAAAACAAAGCATACCGAAACATTTACAGTGTGTACTTTTTTTATGTAGTTCATTCAGTCAGGCAGCAAAATTAAAAATAAATGAAAATATGCAAAATGCATGGTTACAAATTACTGTGTTGTCTTAAATATTCCTCTCAGAGCCATGCGCGTTATCTCTCTTTATTTCCCTGGGGAGCTGCACATATTTGTCATATGATATTTAGATATCATAGGTGAATTGATTGGATCGTGTTAAGCCACTGATATTTGCTAATAAGAGCCATTCACTAGGCACAAATGCAGTATGTAATTACTCTGGAGAAAACTTCATTCGGGTACTGGCAATTCAGTATATTTCCCATTGCGCATTACTTTGATGGGTTAATATGTACATTTTTCCACTCTTCCTTTTTATGCTTTATCAAGCATGGAAGAATATTAACTTCACGACAATATTGATTTTTACAGTTGCAAATATAGATGACTGCACAAAAAAAATCACAATGATTACAAAACCATGTTCTCATTTCATACATCCAGAGGTAAACTTTATTAGTTGATGTAGAATATTAAAAATAAAATTAGTAAGGAATTGTAGAAGCGGACTGATGAATGCCCAGTCTAAACCCACTGCTCATGTTAATTTAGGAAATGTCAAAAATGCCATGATTTTAATGCACCCGGCTGTGACCAGTATGGAGCATAATCAGAAATAAAAAGCAAATAACAGCTTTTTTCATATACATGTGGTGGATACTGCTGCCAGCTATAGAGATTTGTTTAATTATGATGTTAAAGCTGTTGTTTATATCACACTTTAAATCTACATAGGTTAAAAAACACAACCTCTTGGCCTAACATGGAGATTGCAGGGAGATTAAAAAGTGGGGATGTTGCCCATAGCAACCAATCAGATTCAAGCTCTCAGTTTCATTTTACATACAGGAGAATGTGAGATCGAATCTGATTAGTTGCTATGGGCAACATCCCCACTTTTTAATCCCTTTTAGGCCCTTATCTCTAATAGGTTCTAAGGTTCCCCCTGCAATACAGCATTTTCACTCTCATAAACCTGGATCAATACTTTTTATAATCTTCACAAAGACTTATACAAGTGCAGCAAATGTCAATATAGGAAATACAGTAATGTCTTGGGAGAGAATGACACTCCAAATTATTATAAATAGCTTGCTAGAGAGCACAAGAAAAGTTTTCATAGAACAGCATACCCCCCAACTGTCCCGATTTCAGTGCACACCTGCCAGTTTGTCCCGATAAGGCAGGGGTAGGAAACCTGCAGCTCTCCAGATGTTCTCAAACTACACATCCCAGCATGCTTTAACTGCTTGACAGTTGGTTTGACAGTTGGTACCACAAAGTATGCTGGGATGTGTAGTTTGACAACATCTGGAGAGATGCAGGTTGCCTACCCCTGCGATAAGGGGACAAACTGAACAGAAAGTGGGGGTCTTTAATCACATTCTATGGACAGCAATTTGTCTGCCATTGCAGCCATGAAAGAGGGTGGGGCTTATGTGATCCAGGGGTGGAGTTGGGTGGGCAAGGGGGCGGAGTTGCATGGCCCTGGGGCAGAGTTGGCTGGTCCCAGTGTGTCCCGCTATCATTTCGGAACATGTTGGGAGGTATGGAACAGCAATGATTAGAGAACACCGGGATATATCCGTATTTATCACAGGATTGCTGACTTCTTGAAAAAATAGCAGTGAACACATGAATTATCAGCTAGTTTACGGACAATCGGGAGATTTGTCTGGTCTCGGCATCCCTGATTTATCAGGCCCAATATATAGCTGCATCATGCTGCTTTCCTGTAACAGTGGCCTGCTGTCAAAAATTGCTAATGTCATATTTAAGACACCATTAGCCATAATTATATATACAAGTATAGAAGAAAATTCAGCACTACTGACATTATTCTGAGCATACTATATGCATGTATTTCTTCCACTTAACTTGTTATAGAAAGGGTTAAATTAGAGATAAATGCTAATGTTTTCCTACACATTTAACTATATAAATGTTTCTATATTTAAGCTAAAATGCAAACAACTGAAAAATAGTTTACTGCAGATACAACTGCCTAGCATCAAGTATTTATAGCTGTTTATAGCCTGCCATTTAAGGATAGTATTACTTCTTTAGAGCTGCTGTATTAATCCTTGTGCACTGGTGCTTTAAACAATGTATTATATGAGTGATATATTTGTAAGATTATCTATAAAACTATGGCATAACAAAAATGATCCATTAAAATATCCCATTATTGTGTTGTCATTAAAACCAAGCTTATGGTTAAATCAGTTTCCAAGTCTCTATTCCAAGCAGATTTTTTTGATTAGTAAGCGCTATGCATTTTATGCATCTTACATGCTTGTTACTTTACCTGTGTTTTATTATCTTTGTTTTTTTCTATTGATTTTTATCTTTACAGTCAATGAGCAATTTTATTTTACCTTATTTGATTACTAGATGACCCGAAGCTTACATTTTTTCCAGCTTGGTAGGAAAAAGTACTTGTTTAACTTAAAAGTGATACAGATGGCCCACTATAATACCTCAATCCTTTGTTTGTCCCACACTTGTGCAGCAGATTACATTGTAAGATATTGGGTGTTGTACCATTGTGAATTACCCCGTTTATACATATTAACCACTGTATTCTGTCCCACCTGACATACACTTGATAAACATCCCTGCACAGTTGTTAAAATTTAGTGACCCAAATCTCCTCTTTTATTTTTATCATTCTCCCTTACTTCTGTAGCAACAGAATTCTTAGAATACATAATTTTTTTTTATTATATATTTATTTAGAAGACAACAATTACAGAACAAGAGTGGCATGGCAAAGAAATAAACATAAACAGGCATGTATCGTAACAATAGGAAGCAATATTTTCTGTGCGCTAGACGTACCACGCACTAGCCCAGTCTTTCTCTTCCCTCCACCTACACTACACTACACTAGATTTAAATCAATAGGGGCTGANCTCGCTGACCACGGATCTGCATGGATCACTTAAGGCAGGGGAGTGCTGCTATACCCTGCAATTTACGCATGAGAAAGGGGAGTGAAAGTGGAGGACCTGGATCCGGTCCTATAAAACCAAGATTTTTATAGGACTGGATGTTCACTGGGAAACATCATATGTAATGTTATCTCCAACAGATTTTAATGACTAATTTAATTTTATTCTGTTAAACAGAATAGTGATTTTTTGATGGATTGATTGATTTTTAGAAATTATATGTAAATGTATTTTTAGTATATTATTATTATAATCTCTTGAATGATTTTTTTTGATAAGTCTAATATGAAACTTCATTCAATCTCCTTTTGTTATTAATATGATTTTGAACCAAATTTTCATGTAGTGTTTTATAAAAGAAGACAAAAAAGCCACATTTAAATATGTTCTTATTATTTAATTTCTTTAGCATGATTTCACTACATTTCATATTAACCAGTGTTCACAGTGGCAGATCCCAGGTTATTCTTGCACAATACATGTGTCCACTTCTGGGAAAGGTGCAAATATATAATGTATACACAGTGACAGTGAGCAGTCAATGAAGACTGTGGGAGAAGTGTTTGTACAGCATACCCCCATATATATCCTCACTTTAAGCACTGATGTGGACATATCATTGTATGGCATGAAGTTCATTGTGCCCATTTCTAGTATATGCCATTTTACAAATGTCCTGGAAAATCTAAATAGCTGGGAAGCCTGGAATACCTTAGAAATCTGTAACTATAAATCAGTAATTCCCAACATGATAGTAATATTTTGGCCCAGTATTTAGAATTGGAGATTGCGCCTAGAGCCACAGATCTTCTAGTGCTGAAGGAATCATTTATACATCAAATCCCAGTCTATAAAGAAAGAGGAAGAAGACATGTTGGCAGAGGAAAAAGGCTTCCCTTTAGAAATTAACAATTGTCACGGGACACAAAAATGATACATAAATAGGGCAATGTTTTGTTTTTCATGAAACAGACTTTGTGCTTTAGGGGTTTCCAGACCATTCAATTTGTGACAAAACAAAATCCTCACCCTTTTAACCGGATTCGTCTGTATTCAGCCAGTATAACCTGTATCAATGTGATGTTTGGAATTTCAAATATCAAGTTGCCAAACTGCAGCTGGTGCAGTGTAACCACCCCTGACAGAATGAGGTTATTGCTGAAACACTCTTAGATCATCAATGTGGACAGTACGAGAAAGAGAAAATAAGGTGACAAATATTAGGTTCTTTATATAAGATTGCTGATAGTATTAAAAAAAAATATATAAGCCACCTGGTTTAAAACTCTTTACATAGGTGTCTAAATATATATTGGCAAAGTGCTAGAACGCTCATTCCTATTCAGAACATGTCAGAGACATTCTTATACATATATCGTTTTTACTATTATATACAAACACGTAATGAGGGAGAGCAATTGTAACCATATAACCATTGAAATTTCATTGCAAAAAAAAGATTTTTAAAAAAGATTTACTGTATATACTCGAGTATAAGCCTAGTTTTTCAGCACAATTTTTTGTGCTGAAAGTGTACCCCTCGGCTTATACTCGAGTCGTTGTCCTGTATGATGTCAATGTGTTAACCCAGTTTAAAATGAGGTGAAATTAGGTGCCTCGGCTTATATTCGGGTCGGCTTATACTCGAGTATATACGGTAAATACAAAAAAGCAAAAAAAAGTGCTAAAATAAAAATGAAATATGTATAAATAAATATATATATATATATATATATATATATATATATATATATATAGTTACTTTTAAAATAGAAAGTAAGTGAAAGAGAAATTGAAAGAAAGTGTCCCAGGGCTGTAGCAATCAGACTCTTGAGATTTCATGTTAGGCAGTTTAGGGCCGTACCATCTGGATGTGTTTTTTTATTTGTTCATTTTACTCCCTACATCCTTTTAAATCCATGTTTGGCATTGTGAATGTTCAGTAGACAAACATCTGCTAAGATACTAGATTTACCACATCCATGCAAATAATTGCAGCACCGCGCCATCAAGGCCCAGTGATTTGCTCTGCTATGACAATTCTGCCACCCACAATAGTTTCTAGAGAGCAGAGAGGTGACAGGGTAAATGAAGGATATGCTGCTTATCAAATATACATTAAATATCAATGGAAAGCATTCAATCGCAAATGTGTTTCTTATTGGTAGTATAAGAACAAGAATGATTAGAATAATAAGACATTTTACTTAGACCCCTCTCTTTTCCTATTCCCTATTCAATAGTGGAGGTATTTTTACTTTTCCTAACGTTTAACATCTGCACATGAATGTATATACAGTTGATTTATAATATATATTTATAATGATAATCTCTATTTTAGAAATATAAATACTTGGATCTAAATTTCTAAGCAGGGAGATTGCAGGGATGTTTTCCATAGCAACCATTAAGATTCAAGCTCACATTCTCCAGTATGTAAAATGAAACTTGAATCTGATTGGTTGCTATGGGCAACATCTCCACATTCACAATCCACCTTCAATTTCCCTACTTAGTACATTTAGGCCATTGGTGTTTCATATGAAACAGTGTTTTATTTTTATATAATACAAGTACACATATGTTTTTGTTCCCAGTAGTTAAAAACTGCATTGATTTTACATAATCCTATAAAAGCATTTTTATTTTATATGGTAAATACGTAGACTTCAGTCTTCCCATTAAGACATAACAGATATATCAAGTATCAAGTATGAGAGAAATCTTGTTCTGTGGCACCATTGTAAGTAGTGGTTGTGCTATTTCAGACTATAACGTGACCCATTCTAGTGGGTTCAAAATGCACTGCACCTGAGCTTCCGGCAAGCAATTGCTATGGCAACCACCTGTATTGAGGAGAAACATAAACAAGCTGAGCGACAATTGAAACATTAGGAGAAAATCATTTCATACCTAATGGAACGGGTCACGTTAGAGAGTCTGCTGTTTCATTGCTTATACTTAGATTATATGAAAACATCTTAAGTGCATGTTTACATTGTTGGAAACTTTATCAAAGGTACGTAGCAACAGAACATGTACCCAAATAGAACATTACTTATATGGAGTATCAATAAATGACAGATTCACAGCCCACAGAGACTAATGCAGCAGCTAATCTTCACAATGGAAGGCAAAATAATTCTTTTAACCCTTGTATAACTTAATACATTTTATTTTCTAGCATTATGGGGCATGTGGCCATGCTGGTGCTTATAGTGCTAACCACTAAACTATGTCAGCATGCTTGTAAATATAAAAATTGTCAATTTTTTATTGTATAAACCAGTAACTTATACATAACTACCCAATGTTTGGCTATTACAAATGACTGACAAAGCGGTTTTGTACCACAAACCACCCGAGATGTAACTTATATCTCACATATAAACTGCATCTTGATCACAAAATCACAAATGTGGTTCATATAGTACCAAAGAACCTCATGCTACATTTTCATATTTAATTCACTTTTTACGTTTCACAAATGTAATTCACATTTTAATGTTATTAAATTATATAAGTCTAGGCGTGCTAGATGATCTACAATACCATGCCTATTTCAGACCCTCCAACATGACCCATTCCATTAGGTACAAAATACTCTGTTCTGGAACTTCCAGCAATCAGTTACTATGGTAACCACCATTGTTAAATTACTCAGACATCAGATAGTTCGTTATAACCAGGTGAGTGACAGCTGAAAGCCCAGGAGCGGAGTATTATGTACCTAATGGAATGGGTCATGTTGGAGGG
>JABWIB010000043.1:169801-182615 GCA_016617825.1 Platyplectrum ornatum | reverse complement strand
GCTAGTGTCCGTTTAATAAAGTTAGTTGAAAACACCGGAAGACTATTAGCTTCGTTCGGGTACTGAATGGAACGCATCGTGACGTGGAACGCATCGTAGTCCGGCTCATCTGCGCTTAAGGACTTCCGGGGAGGGGGTATTTATACACGAGGGTGTTGTTTGTGGTTTTATTGATGTTGTGATCCTGATGAAAGGGGCTGCGACCCCTGAAACGTCGATTTTATGCAGCAATAAAGAAAATTGAAGCTATAAGACCGTGAGTGCCTCGTTTCATCTATGTCTATTTCAACCTGCTAAGAGAGCACCGTGGCAAGTTTGACTTTGTTTTCCCTCTGCTATTCTGAGTGCCGCCTTTCGTGTGATTTATATATATATATATATATATATATATATATATATAGTGTTTCTTGTGTGTGTGTGTGTGTGTGTAGTAAACTATCCTTGAAGTTAGCTCAAAACCTGCCAAACAGAAGCAAAGCAAGGGACACATCTGTACCATTAAAATAATATGACCCATATCTAACAACTGTAGAATCAAATGCCCTTATACATAATTTATTGTAATAACTGTTTCAAAGCAATGTGATTTGAATACAAATAGTGTTTTACCAAATAAATTAGTTTTATTTAAATAAATATTTGTTACACATAGATTAGAATGAACATTTCTTTTCTCTTTAGCATTTAGCTATGAAATTAACTGTTTGTTTTTGTTATTTACTTGCCTTTAAACCATAAAATTATCATTTTGTATTAATCCTAAAGTAAATAAAAAGCAATCTTGAAATAAAATCCCTAAGACTTATCGCATACAATACTACCTAGGTGCTTTGGAATACACGTCAGTTCCTTATTGAGAAAATATGCTGCATCTCTGCAAGATCCTACAAGACCTTACCTACAAGAATCTAGAAATCTTTAAGTTACCAACTGCTTATGCATGGTGACACCACATATTGGCCAACCTGCCCCGATATTCATTGGTATGAATGGAACAGGAGGCATCTGTAGCCTTTGGCTTGAGATAATGCATGGTAGAAGCAGTGATTCCCAGCTACTAAGTTTCCAGGGGAATGACAGTGTCCATGTAACCTATTTGCTCATTATGGGATGCATTGGGCCATGGGCAGGCTCTTGTCAAGTCCCAGTGTCAGCTGGCCCATGGTTTTATGTGTCCACTGAGTGCAAAGGTCTCATGGTTGTAACCTCTCATTGGTGCAGGATATATCATATGGAAATATAATCTAGGAATTCCAGTACTGTTGTCTTTTTCTTCTTATAGATCCAACTTTTTTATCTTCTTCATCTGGCACTCTCATACCAATATACTAACATCATACATGTGTGTTCCCTAATAAAATATATCAGAGTGAAGACACAAATTATCTTGATATATGTATAAGTGTCTATATATTCTATATACTATATATTTTTATTTAGTGTAATACTGTTATTTTTTTACTGGAAAATAACATGGTACTATACTATCATATAGCAAACTACAGTAGTACAGTAAAAAAATTCTCTCGCACATTCCCTTATATATTTCCAGTAAAAATATTTAAATTCAAACATTCAGCAAATAATAACAAAAGTATTGTTGTGTATTACACATATATGTTTAAAATATATTCTTATAAGAAAGATAATATTATAAGTTTAATAATAACTATAGCAGAAAACACTTAACACAAATGACAACAAAATTACTAAACTAAACATCAATGTGAAATAGTAACTATTATGAAACCTGTTTTGTTGTTTTTCATGGTTTCTTGAAAGCATAATTATTAGCTTATACTTTGTGGAACTTTAAGAGAGCTCATTATTTATATAACTGATTACTATGTGTCTCTTTACTTTGGCAATGATGAATGGCTCTCCAATGCAGTAATGTAAAAGGCCTCCTTGCTCATCTAATAGTTATCACTGGCCTTCCACCCCAATCTTATTCTCCCTTTATTTTATGCTTGGGAGATCTGATCATACAATGATTGGTTATGTAGCCGTGACATTAAATCTTAACCTGTTATCTATCCGTAGGGATTGTATGGCGTTGCTATGTATACATTCTATATTGTTAGATTGAATGTAAATAAACTGTAGATCTGAAGTCTTACTAATGTCTTTAATATCTACAAAATCTTTCTACCGACCTAATGTGGTTCATTGTGGTTCATACAGGGCACAGCAGGTGTATGGTTAGATCTGAGCAAAACCAGGGCCTTAATTTACTAAGCAAGGAAATTACCGGGAGATTAAAAAGTGGAGATAGCAACCAATCAGATTCAAGCTCACATTCTCCAGTATGTAAATTAAACCAAGAGCATGAATCTGATTGGTTGCTATGGACAACATCCCCACTTTTTAATATTGCTGAAATCTGCCTGCTTAGTAAATTTAGGCCCAGAAGTCTGTGTTCAGTGGGGCCAATCCAGAGGAGAGCGCAAATCCGTTTCCTACTGTATTTTATAATGCAAAGCATGCATGGGTAGCTTTCAAATGCATGCAACACCAGCCCTTGGCACAATGCAGGCAAGCACCATGTAGTTACTGTCTATTGTGTAACTGCAGTGTAGTTCTCAGTACTGTTTACTGTTATTAGTTAATGCATTCAATATGTAACATTCTCACACTAAAGGGGGTTAGGCCACCGAACTTGAACTTGATTTGTAGCAAAAGTTTTACTGGAAAATATATGCTCTGGATGGGGTGCACTTGCTTGGGCACATCCTTACTGTACATTGACTACATCCCTCCACCCATCCCATCGACAACATGCCATTTAGAAAGCAAGCAGTTGGACTTGCACTCGAGTCTAACTTACCTGTGATAGCACGATCTTTGGAATATTGCACAGGAATATTCCATGCCAGTAGATCTACGTTTACTTCTGTGTGGCCCCAATGTTTTTACACCTACTCCAGTTTGACCCTTTAAAAGCTAGTGCAATGACATGTAAGCTAGAACTACTTGTTATGAGGTTCCTTTAACCCCCTCTCCCCATCAACTATTTCTTTTAAAAACTGACTCTAAAGAAAAACAAAATATAAACCAGATCCAATGAATCTACTGAAAAAAAAGTGCTAGAGTTTCTTTAGCTTAAATACAGCTTGTCTCAAAGGTACAGTGCATTATGCATCTTCTCTAACCCAGAATGACATCTGACAGGCATGACAGGAGCCTCCCTGAAATAAGTGCAGTCCTATTCTAATATTAAGTAGATTTAGAACTATAATAATACCTGCTGGGGATGTTCAAAATAAGCAAACTGATTGCTTCTATCACCATTAAATAAAAGCACCAGATATATCAGATTTAAGATATATCTGAAATCATGTGCAAATCTGTAATCCCACTGGTCTCACTGTAATTCCACTGAAATGGAAGTGTGCATACTTATAGTATGCATGTTGTGAGGGTAGATGTATGTAAAAAAAACAGTAAGCGTGGATTCACCGGTTACATACTCCAGTTTTTCACATCACTATCATTTTAAGAGTGGTTTGAAAAGTTTACGCTAACACAGATACATAGAAAGTGATGGCAGATAAGAGCCCCATGGCCCATCCAGTCTGCCCCAAAAGGTAGTGGTGAAGATGGGCATTGCTGTATCCACATGGGATGTGGGTTCCACCTAAATGTAAGAGTCTACATACTGTGGCCCTCCGAATGGAGATTTGAACGTAGGACTTGGGGAAGTCTTGATCCTGTTAGTTGTTACTGTCCCTTTATGTTTATGGTCTGAGAATAAGACTTGTTTTATAACATAATCTGCACATTTAAGAATAAGCTAAGGAAGAGCTCAGAGTGTTTGTATGTTTTATAGCATACTTCTGAAATATTGATCATTGTTGTCAAATTAATATCTATTGCACAAGATTTAATCTAAAATGAATCATGCAAAGAACCTATTGATTTGATCAGACTTCAGATATTGGCTGGATTTATCGTTAAAGTATGTAAAAGACACCTATTATTTTACATGGCATAAATCGCTGCCACTATTTAGACCTGCTCAAATACGTCAAATTATTTCTGCACAAAGGAAAGGGGAAATTGCTTTCACAGAATGAAAAAATGCTCACTTTCCTCGGAGATTTAGGTATACAGTGCCGTAATGGTTAGCAATTCCATTCTATATTCATAAAATAGTGGCATGGCACGCATTTAGCAAATATTGTAGCAAAATATCTGAAATCATTGATGCACAGAGACAACCGATCCAACTTCAATGAGAGGTATCTAGCTAAAATGAATTTGTTAATGCAAAGCTGGCTGAAAAAAAATGCATGCACTTTCACACTGTTTAAATCATGACATTTTCAGCCAGAAAAACCTGCCTCTTGTTCAGTGTTGTGCGTTATCAAGATTCAGCTATCAGCATTTTAATCCAAAGAGTTGAATATATTTCTTTTGTGAGCGAACGGCACTATTTTCTGCTGAATTACTGCAGAATATGAACAATGACTTAACACAATTATTATTTACATCTCTCTTTCCAAGACCACAAAACACCTGAATATAAGTTTTTTTTTAACTCTAACAAGTTCTCTTAACTCTCAGTACACCAGGAAAAACATTATTATAAAGTATGCATGTACAATGTACAAATCATTATAAAAAACACAAAGCTTTCGATGTTTTCCAAACAGATGATTCCGCTAAGCACTGTAAAGCCATGTTCAGGTTACCACGGGTTTCCTCAAATTCACAGATGTATGGTGGTAATTTGAACACCACCATTTTTCACGTACAGGTATTTGTAACCAGATAAAG
The DNA here is from genome assembly GCA_016617825.1 of Platyplectrum ornatum. Classification (NCBI taxonomy): domain Eukaryota; kingdom Metazoa; phylum Chordata; class Amphibia; order Anura; family Limnodynastidae; genus Platyplectrum; species Platyplectrum ornatum. The sequence continues at coordinate 177,836 of JABWIB010000043.1, read as the reverse complement.
AAAAAAACAGAAGGGGTATGGGACCCAGGTCTCCCATAGTCTGAACTTTTTTCGCTAGCATTGAAAATAAATAAATATATAAAAAACTACAAAATGCCTGGTCCATGGAGCACTCTGAATGGCTGCATCGGACCTTGGGAGGATCACTTCCTCGCCAAATACCTGACTTAAAAAATTGTGTTTTTGCAGTGATGGTAATCTGAACACGGTATAACGAAGGATCAGATTCATAATTTAGGCACTTCCGATTTACTCACAACTTACTGAAGAGTGGGCAAAATCATGATGAATTGCAGGGTGGTAAAATGAATGTTAGTGTTTGCATGCAGGGAGAATACTTTATTGTTGCATTTTGCACACAGATACTGACCAGCGTTACTGTTACACTGTTATTAGACTTGGGCTAGGAAACATCATTTCTCAACTCTAATACTGTTTGCAACTAGTGAAATGTAACTTCCCTGCAATTTTGCCCACTCTTCAGTAAGTTGAGAGTAAGTCAATACAAAAAGTCTAAATCTGGTCCAAACTTATTGAGCTTACAGTAAGTCCCTGTACCCAAACTTATCCAGATATCTGCCTGCATCCTTTCTTCTAGCAGACTCTGACTGGATACCATTGGGTAATAAGGAATGGACTATTTTTCAAAAACAGTTTATATTAATCTTGATTTTGAAAAAGTGAAATGTTGTGTACAGTAGAAGCTCATACAAAATAGTGAGTGACCGAACCACACTTTACATACATCTTTCCCACAAAGAACATTTTAACATTTTTTTCATGGATTCAGAAAAAAGGTAAAAAGGCAAACACAAGTGTGCATGTGGGAAAGTAAGAGGGACACTTTTCATGTTAAATTATGATTGATAGATACTCTCCAAAATACTTTATATTTTTTCTCATGGATAAATGGCCAAAAATTAGAAATCATTTTCTGGTTCTAAATTAGTACACAAACTGCCAGTAAAAAAGTGTAAATGGCATAATTAGTATTTGTGTGTAGTTTTTATGTGTAGTGTGTGTAGCCAGATAATGATAATAATATATTTTTTATTGGTTTTAATTATTTACTTGTGTGAGTTTGTAAGTAGGATATTCATGTGATGATATTATAGTAGTAATAGTAGTAGTAGTAGTGGTGGTATTTTTATTATTATTATTATTATTATTATTATTATTATTAATAATAATAATAGTGTTGGAATTTAGTTAATAATTGAAAAACATTCTCACGTCTATATTGAAAACATTTGATTTATATAAAGGTTTATAATGTGTTTAGAAACATAAAAAGGAGAATAAAATATAAAACCAAATATAAACCAATATAAAAGCATAAATCTCCCAATGCATTATTACATTTATTGTGCATGTCACAGGCATTTTTAGTAAAGGTGATATTGCAAACATGTGTCATTGTCAACTTAAATATCATTTTGTTTCTTTCAGCTTGTGACCTTATGAACCAAGGCATATTGGCCCTCGTCAGCTCCATCGGATGTGCATCAGCGGGGTCCTTGCAGTCACTGGCAGATGCTATGCATATTCCTCATCTTTTCATGCAACGATCTACAGCGAGGACGCCAAGAAGTAGTTGTGGACTCAACAGGAAAAACAGGATTGATGATTATACATTGTCTGTCCGCCCCCCAGTCTATCTGAATGATGTTATCTTAAGAGTCGTTACAGAATACGGGTGGCAGAAATTTATCATCTTTTATGACAACAACTATGGTAATTCCACCAATTCTTTGTATAAAATATAGGGAAGCATCCATGTCTATCAGTGCTTAAAGAATAGGTATAAGATAAGTATTCTTAAAGTGACAGGAGATTTACATGTTATATTTTAGTATTCCAGATATATGTCTGCATAAAAATGGAAATTTTAAAAGTCAAGCCTCCTGATATACAGCTAATTCTGTCATACAATGATATATAGTTGCATGGTATACTGTATATTATACAGTATATAGCTTCTTAGTATTTAAAAATTACTTTATACCTGTAAAATAAAAGTTTAGTATAAAAATAAAAACATAAATAATTTATAAATATATATAGGACTCATATACATAACAATAACATACTTGGATGGATGAATCATCTCTAACCCAACAGCTATGGTTATATTTATAGCTCTTAACATAGTTTATTGTCATGTGAAAGCATTAGAGGAAAGGGTTCCTTACAGTAAAGGCATTGAAGATGTGGATTTTAATGCCAGGGAAGTTTGTTATGGTGGATTGAATGGATATATTTAAGAAAGGGTTACACAAATGTTTAGAGATAAGCGGTATCCATGGTTAAGACCAGTAAGTAAAATCTTACCTTAGTCAGGAGGAGCTTTTTCAAATTGAACCATTGCTTTATCTTGATCAACTATAAGATTAGGATCGTAAGAGATACAATATAGGCTGAACTTGATTGACTGGTGTCATTTTTTAACCTCATAAATCATGTTACTATGTTACTATGCAACATTTTTCTGTAGGTAGAGAATTTTTCTGTTACCATAGCATCTTCGTAATACACTCTTCCTCACATGGATCGCTATGTGAAGGGATGGTATACAGTAAAGATCTATACAACAGATCCTAACCCCAGCTTATACTGTACAATTTAAATGCTCCACCGCACACATCAGGCCCAGCCTATAATGTACAATTTAAACACCCCACCTTAAACATCAAGCCTACATTTTATGTAAGAAACAGAATAAATTACAGTGTTAAGTCAAGCCCTACTTATGGATATCTGATTGCATGGAAAACTTCCACACAACTTTAAGTCTATTATGCCCCAAAGTCAGTGATGAATGCATCCATTGCAATGTAACTGTCCCAGTACTAAAAACTAAACCTAGATTTGAGTGAACATGTCTAGGTCATAAGGTATACCCCAAAAAAGCATGGCATGGACTGGTTCACTACAGTTCCTCAATTTTATGAACCTGACAACTGTGTTTAAATGCTTGCAGTAGAAAAAGTACATGCAGATCCCCCATTAGGATTATTATTAATAGTAGTATTATTATTAGTATTATTATTATTTAGTGCCTGTATCATGCAATTGCATTTCTGTTTTATTCATCCTTTTGCATTAATAGCTATTCTTATAATGAACTTGGAGTAATCTTGACTGTTTCTTGATAAATATGATATTATTAAAAAAAAAGATAGGAAAATGACTTTCTTTTGCATCATTTAACTTTGCACAAATATTAATCATTAATGTCAAAGCTGCCAACTTTTCCTAAAGATATTGACAGTGATAGGAAGGAAACAAAAAGAGGTCAGCAACAAAGGTCTACAGTAATAATTAGACATCCAAAGTACTCCGCAACAAAACTGGTTCATCATTGTCTTCCTTTTGTTATTTCAAGTGGCATTTAATTTCTACCAAAACTGGTAGAACTATCAACACATGTGAAGAATATTTGCTATTAGAAACTAAAATAAATCCAGACTCCATACTAAACAATAAACAGAGTTTGCCGTAGGAATAGGCTACATAGATGGCTTCAAGGGCACTATGAGTGAGGAGACACTACAGGGTCCAATGCAGATCTGCAAATAATGACTGTAGCTGTATGTTTAATTAATAATGACAATAAAGGGTATAAATGATTAAAATGAACTGGTACAAGATTTTAGCTACACTAAAATGACCTCAGATAATATAGGATTACATACAATCTTGAGGTGTGTAGTCTGAATCTGGCCAATAGTGGGACAACCCCTTCCACTAAATCAACACAGGCAAATCAGAGATTATTGTTCCAAACACACAATAAACAAGTGTTTGGAATGATTTCATGTATGTGTGTAAGTTACAGTGATCAAGTCTGATCAGAGTAACATACAAAGCATTGTTTTATCTGTAAAAATAATTATAAAAGAAATGAAAATGAAGGAACAAAGTGGAGATGTGGACAGTACAGATGACATTGGGATGCGGAGGGAGAAGGTAGAGGTATTATGTTGAGGAGGAATAGCCAAACTTAAGAAGGGTTTTGAGTGGCCGTTTAAAGGCTTGGAGGGTGTTAGATGGCATAGCAGATTGAAGTAGATCATTCCAGTGTAAGGGGGCAGCTCAGGAAATGTTCTGTGGAATAAGAGGTGGTGGTCACCTGCAGAACGTGTGTGACAGAAGGGAGTGCATATGGAGATAAGTGAGGAGAGGTAAGGAGTAGAGGAAAGGGAGAAATCATTGTTGGCGAGGAGTTTGAATAGAATTCTGAAACGGATTGGAAACTATTGCAGAGTGGGGAGGAAGAGGTGGAGTGGTGGGAGAGGAACATGAGTCCAATTGCTGCATTATGTGCATGGAGTATGGATTTTAGTGGAGAAACCATGGAAAGCTGAGGTCAGGTTCCTAAAACAAATTTGTAATTACCAACAACTATAATATATTCTTTTTTTGTAAAACAAATCACGGTGGCAAATAAATGGCCTGGTAGGTGCCTTCAGTGATTTCCATTATTGTGACAAGAGATCTACAGTAGCACAACTTATCAGTTAACATTAGCAAGTATGCCTGAGATCAACCTGAAGTAAATACTTTTACAGAAGATGTTATAGTAGTATGTAGTTTAAAAACACTACATTGCTCTCATTACCACGATGCAAAATGTCTTCTAGTAAATACCACATCAATGTTAAATTTCTGCACAGTTCCGATATCTGTCTACAAGTTCTTAGAGCTGTCTTTAATATATTTTTTATTCCTATTAGCAAATCTAAATGCCAATATGTAAGGCTCGCTAATTGCTTCTAACAGATGACTTTCCCAAAGTAGACCTGGCATTTTTATAATTGAATTAAGTGGCACATAGGGTCGTAATGGGGTTAGTTTTACAAGCAGAGGAGACTAGACAGACATTTTGCCTTTTGACGCCTACCTTCTTCTGCATTCCTAGTATATAACCAAGAAGGGTAAACACTAATTTATTCCCCGAAAAGCCATACAATATAAATAATGACATTTTTCCTAATAGCTTTCAATGTCCATGATTACCCTCAAAATTATTTTAACCGTCTGATGACTATACCATCTTCAAATACTGTATATCCCCTGACATTCCTGAAGCCATTAATTACTCATTTGGCCTCATGCCAGCTCTTAAATTTCCTTTGCTTCAATGTGCCACGATAAACATACTATTAATTTAGGTTATTGCTTGAACTATTTTATTTGCATTGCAGAATTTATGTGTCAGCCTATTCAGCCTATTCCTATAGTGTAAGAGGACAACAAGATGGAAAGGAACATAAATTCCTCATTTTATTTTAGCATTACTTTAAGAACTGAATGTGCTGGGGATATTCATTAAACTGCCATGATGTTTCATTTAACACTATAGCAAATTAATTAATTTCCACTATAAAATTGACTTATCAGCTGGTGTTCATAGAATGAAACCTCGCAGTGATGTTTTATTTAACAACGTGATGGGCTAATGTGGCTTTTAAGCTTTGGTGGGGATTAATCATCACTGATGGTTACATTTACAAAATTGAGATGTAGTAATAATTATATTACAAACAATTATGAGGTTAAAAGCATCTATTGTAAAAAGAAATCATAAAGAAGTGTCTACTATATTCTCAAATATAGGATATCCATGATTAACTCCAGATAGGCTAATTTGAGGTTTCAAATAATTCAGTCAGTTTCAGGTAAAATCAGATGCATGTAAAATAAGCAGAACCTATTGTGTACTTATAACTTCTTACTTTAACATTGTTGCCAACATTGTTGTGGTTGTCAAATCAATATACCTAAACCCAGGGGCATAATGTGCAAGCTTAGGTCTTATAGAAAGAAGGCTGGGCTTGGGCTTCAATGGGTAGAACAATGAGAGGAGTGGGGCAACATTACTCTCTTAAGAAGTGTTGAGTGCTATATATATATATATATATATATATATATATATATATATATATATATATATATATATACAGTGCTCAGCATTCCCTGACCCTCCAAGGCGACTCATTCTGCCAGGTATAAAATACCCTACTTTGCTTAGTATTTTATACCTAGTGGAATGGGTTATGTTGGAGTGCCTGCCATGGGCCCCCTCTCCTCTGGGCCCCAGTACAGTCGCACTCCTTGCACCACCTGTAGTTACACCCATGCCTAAACCTGTTTTAAACCCGTAAGGCAACAAATATTACTGCACTTTACAAAAATACAAATAAACTAAATAAGTAAAATAAGTGTTTTCCTCGTTGTACTATTTTGTTAATGTCAAGAGAAAACAACTGCAGACTTGATAACAAATGCAATATGTGTCCAGTTTGAAATGGCAGCACTACTCAGTTTAACATATGTGCAGCTTAACCTTCCATTTCATGATAGAGAGCAAAATGACTTCCAAACCAGGCTAGGCATTTAATGGATGTGTTTCAGTTAACTGATTAGCATTTTGATGGACTTTTGATGTTCCTAGATATCCGTGGAATACAGGAGTTTTTGGATAGAGTATCTCAGCAGGGAATGGATGTAGCTTTGCAGAAGGTAGAAAACAACATTAATAAGATGATCACGGGACTGTTCTCCACAATGCGTATTGAAGAGCTAAATCGCTACAGGGACACACTGAGAAGAGCCATTCTCGTTATGAGTCCAACCACTGCCAAATCCTTCATTACTGAGGTAAGAAATGTCCTGTTTTATGACTGCTTGTTTATTTCTTTAGTGTTTCAATTTGCACTCATAGTGCTGCAGCTAACGAGGCTGTTTAGAAGAGAGTATACAGAAATAAACATGCCACTAATTTATATACACACATATATACCTACAATAAATAATGTGCTGCTCTTTCAAGAATAATTAGAAATCTTTTGTTAATTTAATGAACCACCTCCCCAAAAGAGATCATATTGTATAATCCTGCAATATACATTGGGATACATAAATAACACAAGTAAGATTACATCACTTTTCTAGATTTTGTTTCTCCCATAATGGCTAATAGCTTTTGTATTACTCATTAAGACGCCTGAATATAAAAGAATTATCCAGGCCCTTTTGTTGGATCTCTTCAAGGACATTATTGCCAGCTTTAAGTGCTTTTCCAATAAAAAGGGTTTTCTTGATATTAATATAAGGCTACTATACTACTAAGGGCTTCTAAGTATGGATATGGCAATACATATTTCATTTGTATGTGCATGTTAGTCTCTGAAACTTTGTAGGCAATAAATATATTAAGTGGAAGATGACATTGTTATTCTCAGGCTCCATGACATGTAGTTGTATTGAAGCTCCCTGAATATACACTCACACCAGTCCATTACATGAACCCAATCATTCTTTTCCTCATGTACTTACATTTCATGACCTCATACAGGGCCGGCAACAGAAATCTTGGGGCCCCGGTACACCCATATTTTTCGGGACCCCCCCTCAGTAGTGATAACAGGGCTTCCTGAAGCTTGGGGCCCGTCACAGCTGTCCCCCTTGTCCCCCCCTGTCGCCGGCCCTGAGCTCATATACCGACGCCAAAACATATCACATCAGGATTGTACCTCGTTGTTTTCTATTTAAATATCTGTAACTTTGGGATCATATACATGCGTCACTTAAGGTTAAGTTTATGGATTTGTTAAACACTTTATATTTAAATCCCTATACTCAGGTGGCTGTCAATGGTTGCTGTCGAAGCCTTTTCCTCTTGGTTAAGAGTGTTCTTTTTCCTTGTTTGTCGTACATAATCCAAATGCTCCTTATGTTATTGCATAATGTGGATGTGGCCAGATGCACTTCTTTGTTTTCCAAAATTTTTTTGCGTAATAGAGGACTAAGAGTGGCAAAGCCTAGATTGTATTTGAAACGTCCTCAGGGAGGGCTGGGTAGTCCTAATATTTTGTTTCAGTAACGCTCATTTGGTGTTGGAACTAGTTAAACTTCCCATGGTTGAGATCCACACCCATGCAAACCAAACTTATGTTCTAATAAATAATTGACACAGACACAGAATTAAAGTGGGCATAAAGGAAAATGGCTTTTATTTATTATTTATTTT
>JABWIB010000043.1:156237-168386 GCA_016617825.1 Platyplectrum ornatum | reverse complement strand
GCACACAGATACTGACCAGTGTTACTGTTACACTGTTATTAGACTTGTGCTGGAAACATCATCTCTCACCTGTAATACTGATTGCAATTAATTCAGTTTTCCTCCCCTGCAATTCAACATGGTTTTACCCACTCTTGAAAAATGCTTAGATTGGAACAATTTATCTTATAGTGTATGGCCAGCTTTAGTGCTCATTTCTTCTTGCTAGGTGGGCACCTGGTTTGTCTGGCTGATGCAGCAGAATAAGCTCATTCATTATTTGTTGTAACAGGGTTCGCAGTGGCCACGCCCCTTGTTTAACCCCCGCTACTTCTGGACCCGATAATTTGTCAAAAACGGTTCTCCCCCAGCCCAGAGGGGGTAGAGCTTAAGCAGGGTCTTATCACTGGAAAAGGTGCCGCCGTGCCGGTATAGCATACCGGTATATTCCGGCCCACATCAAGCACTGTTTTGTATCATATGATCATAAGGTAGCAAAATGGTAAATTATACATAGTACACTGTGCTACAAATCCCAGTTTGTTGTCTCAGCCATTGTGTTAGAAGTTGCGGCTGATTTGTGATACAGCATAACAGTATGACCTCCTGAGCATACGTATACACACACACACACACACACACATCTGTTTACCTGTCTCCCAACTGCCAGTCAACTGTCAAATGTAACCCCTGGCATCATTCTGTTGCTAGGAAACACAGCCTCATTATGTTACATATAACATTAAGCCTGGTGCAAAGACACATATAAAGTGCTTATGGAGATATATATGTCAATTTGATGACGGAAGTCACTTGTATGAAAACACAGAAACTATCAAAAGTTGTTTTTTTTGTATTTGTAAGACAATGATATGGCAATGAGACTGTATTTCTGTATATATATTACACTATGACTATACATCACACAGTGCCTGCTGGAGTTTTCATTTAGTAGACAAGCGGATGTATTGTTGGTCTTCTATGTGAATCCTGTAGCTACAGTTCTGCAAGCTACTATTATTTTGCTGTCCCTGCACATGAATTACACAAGGTTATTCTCCACATAAATTCTTTTTAAATTGAGCCCTTGAAGTTCACTGCACATTTTTATGATTGGTGAGCATGTTCTTGTAGAAAGGAATAAACAAGGAATGAATTGAGTAAATAGTCACCTAATACGGTGTGTATACACGCTCCATATATCACGCACATTAGATATCCTTTTCGTCTTTCACTGAAGTTTAAAAAGGCTTTATCTTCCCTTCGCTACATGTTTTGGGGCAAATTTATTACCATTGGTATCTAATTCAGTACGATGTGTATTATTTGGCAAGCTTATATAATAACACGGCATCTTTTTCTAACTATATCATTTTGCAGTTTGAGGTTCTTCCTGAAATTTAGCAATATTTGTGTGTATACTGACAATACAAGCTTAACATTGTCCAGATTCCCAATGAGAACCCTGCTACCACTTCTCTTGGACATAGAGTGGGCTTGCATACTCTCAAAATATGATCATTGTTAGCTTCTTGTGGGAATAAATTTGGATCCGGTTCATTATTTTTGGTCTAAAAATAGAACCCTGAAATTCTATGATTGATTATACTGTATTATTAACATTAAAAACAATCATTTTAATGAATCAAATTCAATGATCCCATCCCTCAGTATTTGGATATAATAAAACACAAGATATGTGTACACATATATGATACACTAGCCACTCTCGCAGACAAACCAGGTAGCCATATCCTTATTTAAAGAGTCTTGTGTATGTAAAATGGTGATGAATTTATCATTAAACGCAGCACACCAATGTTGCACATTGTAATACCAAGTCACATCCCCTTGCAAGCACAGCTGAAGTCTTTTATCTCCTACTGGAATACTTAATGGAGATTCTTGTCCATATATATATATATATATATATATATATATATATATATATATGGTCTGTAAAACTGTAGTCTGGAGACATACAGGAGTGAGAGTTTTCCACTCCTCGTGAGAATATGTCACAAGCACATGTTCTATTACGGAAGTATTTATGACAGCAGGGGAGGGAAGAAAAATCTTAGAGGAATAAAAGGAGTAAATGCCTCCGCACACTAACAGGCTATTATATCTGTAAAATAAAATGCAGAAACATTGTCAGCACACATTTGCAAATATATGACTACTATTAAGGTGATAAACAGTACGAGTCACATTATTGGGTTATATGTATTTAAATTTCGAATTAACTGACGTTAGAAGATATCCTCCTCAATACCAAAAAAGCCGCCGTGCACCAGCTTACCCATCACCTACTAATCCTAGACACGCTTCCGTTACACAAAATGGTGATTGATCAAATGAATATATAGGTTACTTCACAAAGATGCATGAAAGGAGGAGTGGAGGTATGTTAATCATTCAATAAGGACTTGATAAAAGCCTATTTTACAATCTATATTTGCACAACTTCCCCATTTTACATGGTGTGCAGAAATCCTAGAGGCCAGGGATTGCAATGGCGTTCCCTCACAAGACCAGGTGTTAGGATACAGCAGGGAGATGACTCCGGAGCTCCAGTTCTGACTTTTTAATTGCAGTTACATAGAATTAATTCATTAGAATCACTTCAATTTCACACTATATTATTTTAGCCATCACTTAATGAAAGTGGCAAATACAGTACCACCGCCATGCTATGTGTTATATATTAATTAATGATGGACACTCCCAGTCTAGAAGAGATCTTACTATTTGCCTCGATTAACTCAGCAAATGTGAGACTCATAGCCCATCCATGGTAAAGGTTCATTTTATTCTGTCCATGAATCAAGGACTTACTGTATTGTGTACCTGATATGAAACAAAGCAGCTGCAATGAATAAAAATAAATATGTTTTATTCAGCAGAAATAAATAGTCATAAGCTATTTTGTGTTTTTGCCTGATGACAAAAAGGAACACATTTCAACCCAAAGCCTATTTCCCTAACAGACTATTAATATTTAAAGTTGGATACCACTGAGCCCAAATCTAGGAACAAGATCTAGAGGTGATAAAGATCACATACTTGTAAGTTCATAAGCACCCAATGGAATTACTATGGGTGTGATCCTAAAGTTCATGTGTACAAGTGTAGTGCTCTCCCCTTGCACGCACAGCAGTTATGAAACCAAAAGTCTACTTTAAACATGTTTGCAGTGAATACGACTCCCTCTAACCACCTTACATACACGATCCATGTAAATGTGGCTTGTCGTGTCCTGTACAATATTGTAAAATATTGCCTGTAGTTTCCAGAATCTTTCACAAGACTCTGCATCATCCACTCAAACTGGCTGCTTAAGCACACAGTGAGCCTGACTAGCCTAATGTATGGAGGCTTTAAAAGATTTGCTCAATTGCAGCACAATATTTGCAACAGACTTTAAAGTATTTTATTAAAATAAAATAAAGATTTATGCTCAGAATAATAACATAAAAAAATGACAAAGATGTGTTTGGTTTTTAGGTTCAATTCATGTATAAAATCAATTAGATTATTATTCACCCTCAGAAACATAACCTAACACTTAGTTTTTTACTAATGTGTGTGCCCTATGAAGAGCTTTTAAGAAGGGGCCCAGAATCTATATTTTGATAACTCTGGGATTTTCTGAGTGTCACCAATAATACATTTCAATTGTAGATACTTACTTCTAAATCCTATAGCAGCACCAATATAGGTGCACAGAATATTTTGAAGAAACTTTTTTTTTAATTCTAAGATAGTGTAAAATTGTGCTTATCTTTTCCATATTACTGTATGTTGGTAGTAGATCTAATAACCTCATTTATATCTACATTACATAGCATAGAAGGATCAGGTAACTGCTGATAAAGGTCACACTGACTGTGGAAAATAAATAGAGGTTGTCAAAATTATCCTTTATTGCTTAGAGACTAAGAATTAATCTATGTATTCTTGCCAAAGTAGGTCTTATTAATGTGTTTGCTATGACATATGTCTTCATTTGACACAGGAGCTGAACAGTTGTCTATATTCTCCTTATTAATGAAATATAGTTTAGAGCTCCAGTTGTGTTTCAACGGATAACATTACAGATAGGATGAGTTGTTTGTTTTTGCTTATGTTATATAGCAGAAGGTCACTTATGTGGTGAGTTTTCTATCGATGGATAATGAACATAGATCTATAAATACCGGCATATGGCTAGGGCTAAGAAAACATTTATTTTACATACTTCCAAACATTCCACTGAAAATGGGACAAATAAGCTCCACTCACTGTCTTCGCCCAAGCCCATCCCTTTTCATGGTATAATTTTTTTTTAACTGTTTAAAAAGTCCACTCCATAACCCAATGACTGTCAATCAGATATATTTTGGAGCCACACTTAGTCTTTTAATTGTCTAGTTGGATACATATTTCTATTAATCTTAGTTACACATTCAAACAATACAGTTAACCAGAGAGGTGGCTTTATGTAATATCATAAAAGTTATGAGAAACAAAGCAGGGAAAAGGCTACAGGCATTCAACACTGGTGTCCCAATATTGGGACTATTCCGCTAAAATCAGTCCTTGGGAAGTATGATTTTATGGTTAAATATAGAAAATGACACTGTGGACCCGTTTGAAAACAAAATATCAACAATGAATTGATAACTGTATAGTGTATATGCTATGTAGGCAGCGGTTTCGTGAGATCTACACAAGGATTGGCCATTGTATATACAGTATGCTGAAACGTTAAATCTTTAATACGAGGCCGATTAAACTTTGGGAAGTGTGGGGTGATATGATGAGGTCACCTACCTGGGATCCATGGATTGTCTAGTTTTCATGTGAAATAGGGGTTGATAGCTGGGGGGATGCTTTTTCAGGCTAGCCCTTTATTCTCGGGTCATTGGTGCAGCAGGAGCTGTAAGTAGCTTACTACTAGTCTTAGTAGTCTTATCTCTGATTCTTCTCTTTTTATCTTGAACCTCTTGTCTTTCTTTCTCTTCTGTTCTAATTTTTTTTCTCCTGCCTATTTTTTTCCATCTTTTTTCTTTCCTCTTCTCACATTCTTCCTATTTGCCTAGCCCAGTTCCCTCTACCTCCCCCTTCCTTAACTGCTTTGGCCCGCCACCCCCTGTTACATTTTCATAGCTCCTTACCCCTTTTGTGCCCATGTCCCACCCTGTATGCACCACCAGGATGCCTGCCTGGTTCCGGGACTCGCCCCTCGAATTTGTGCAGGGAACTCTCTTTCCGCTGGGCAGCACTCCCGGCACCTGTCCGTTCCTCTGATCCCCGCCAGTGTGGCCAAGTTTTTTTTTTTTCCTACTTTTTCATTACACATATCCTCACATTCTTCTCTACCTCTTCCTCCTTGGATAGGTTGGTGTCCAGAAGAGGCAGGCTGGGCGGGGGCACTCATCGATGTATCAGGGCCACAGCCATTTTGCCCACTTCCCTGTTGAGGCAGCCTCTCTGGCATCCTGCAGCACTCTTTAAATATTTACCTGACAGAAAAAAATTTGGTTTGTACCAGCTTGTCATAACCATGTGCCAAATGGTGTAGAAAACACTAACTACAATATAGTAAAAAAGAAGTGTTGTATAATAGACAAGATATAGAAATAGAAAAAGAATATTAGGCCCTAGATAAATATATAGAATATAGGTTATAGAAAATAGCAGCTAAGTGACTGATGTAGCCTTGGATGGAAAACACCTTAAAAATATGGCATATATAGCAAGTTCTGTTAAGCATAAAATTCTCCAAAACATTCCAAGTATATTCTACTCACATTTAACAATAAAAAGGCAAGCCGTTCATTCTCTTTCATATATAGATAACAAGGAGGAACGGGATCATACATATACAGTACCTGGATCTTTATTCACTATCTTCAAATACACCTTGTTTTACATTTGATTATAGTGTCTGATAAGCAGAAAAAATATGTCTACTGCATTATTGTTTTAGATATAACTATTTCTACTCTATCATTTTCAAAACATTTACACTAAATATAAGAATATTATTCATAAGAATATTGTATTTGACAGGATGTAGAAAGTTTTTTTTACTATCATCTCAGTAAAGGCCAAAGATAGTATGTGACTTCACAACTCCACTAACCTATTTCAGGCTTTTCAAAATGGAGGAAAAGAAAATCACACTGACTTTCAACTGGAATGTGATTGATACAGCCATCTGCGTCTTGGTAAAAAAAAAAAACAGGTTTATTCATGTGCACATGTATTTTGATTAGCAAGCTTAAATGATAAATCATATATAGGTTTTAAATATGGTCTCCATTTAAAAGGAGAACAGATAGATAGATAGATAGATAGACAGACAGAGATATATATAGATATTGGTGCACAGCGGCACTCCTATAATATATATATATATAAACAGATCAATAGGATGTATTGTACGATAATTACCCTGGTGCCAGGCTTAGTCCAGGAAATATAGAGCTTGCATATGGATGGCACTCATGTACATATGTCTTTACAAATTTAAGAAATCGCATCAGTGCCGTCCATATGCAATTGTATTGCTTTCACTGTTTGCTATATTGCGGTTGTCCCTGAGGAAAATCGCCTAGATGGCGTTTGAACCGTTGGCCTATGTTACAACTGCTTAAAGATGGTTTTGTACTAATAAAGGATTAACTTTTATGAACAAAAGTTACCGGCTTTTCAGCGTATTGGAGTGCCCTTCACAAACTTNCCTGCATCTACGATTAAGGAGCACCATAAACGCAAGTACCTTTTTTTCTTGGGAGTGACAGTATTTATGTATTTTTGGACAATATATATATAGTCTGTCATTTTGTCATTTATACACTGTTAAAAAAGATAGTGACCTAAGATCAAGATAGGAAGCTAATCACAAGATCCTTGTAACTATGTATAATCCCAGAAGTAAAATGTAAATGCATGCCAAAAATAGTAATCCATTTTAGTAAAACTACCGAACCATATTGGAGACAAATTTGCATTTCTGGAAGAAACATAGGGCAATATTTAGTAAAAATGTGATAACAGGAAAGTGGAGCTGTTGCCCACAGCAACCAATTTGTTTGTAGCAAACATTCTCTAATATTTTCCATCCTTGAAGTTTAGAAAATGTAGGCCTTAGACTAAGCACTAATTAATAAAAAAATAAAAATAAAAGTGGAGTGTCAACCCTTTTGAAATAATCAAATTGAACAAATATTAAGATGCTGAACTTAGTAATACAGGAATTTGCATCTACTTCAATCATATAAGTGATAACAAGTAACCAAACAGACTGAGAGGCGATTTGCTGCATGATGCAATATTACATGTTTCAAGGTATATTTGAATTTAAAAATAAAAGTAACAATTAAGCATCAAAAATTAATGCTGTTTCCATAAAAAGCTGATTTCAATGAATGAATTAAATATTTATTTTTATAGCTAACATAAATTAATTTTTAAAAATAAAGTTGACATCATATGTTATCCCAGGAATTGTTCACAATACTGGCTTATTACTATTTATAGGCATATACAGTGTGTTCAGTTATTTTAAGCTTACCAAAGAATTATCTGCCATACTCCCAACCCCCCCCCCCCATCCCCTCTGCGTTTTAATGACAAATTACCTCTTTACATTAAATAATATAAGAATTTTTTTTCTATGTGTGGTAAATGGCCATAATTACTTTTAATGTGACATTCAATATAGTATGTGTTTGTACTGTTCTTTAAAGATGAAGTGACTTGCTCGCTGGAATATATAAATTAATTGTGATTATGTCAATGGACTTTAATGGGATTTTTTTCCCTAGTTAAGCTATTTCTCTTCACAAGGTTCTTTTGACTAAAATCTTTTTAATGACTGTCATTATGTTCTCCTTAAACTTGTGAACAATGTGAAGGTCACAAGATGTGTGCTGAATACAGCAGAAACTATTTATACAGTGGGAAGAATTCCTAAAGTCATCATACTCGATATTTCCTTTATAAATAATAATTTTTTTTTATGGGGGGGGGGGGTTTTTTTTTTTTTTTTTAATAAACTGCATGGACATAAAACAGTTTAACTTTTATATACTGTATATACTCGAGTATAAGCCTAGTTTTTCAGCACAATTTTTTGTGCTAAAAGTGCCCCCCTCGGCTTATACTCGAGTCATTGTCCTGGATGATGTCAATGAGTTATCCCATTTTTTTTTAGGTTAAATTAGGCATCTCGGCTTATATTCGGGTCGGCTTATACTCGAGTATATACGGTATTTATTTCTGCATTTATAGGGCATTATGCACAATTTTTTTGTTTTACTTAAGAACAAGACATTGTGACATTTTAGGCTGAATCGTATGCTCAAAGTCACCTGTAGAAGCAACTGGCATCAACTAGGCTCTCAAATATTTCTGCTATAGAGGAGGACTATGATAGGCCTGTACAAACTGTATATATCGCACTAAAACCCATCGCGAAGAAGGCTGGTTTAGCTTTTACTCGCCTGCCACAAAAGTTTGCTATATGTCTGTCAATGCAGTCCTTTGGTACTACTTTATTTTCATAGCAGCTCAAAGCATTTGAAAAGATTTCGTTATAAGCAAAGAACATTATCAATTAATTTATGAGCATTAATGGTAAGATCCCAGAGTAAAAACCTTTCCCTGGATGTGCGCTAAAGATTTGAAAAAAAAAACAAGAGTTCAGTATTTTCTACAAAAACTTCAAGTGAAATACACTTGAAGAAATGATGAATGCTGTCTTTGTGTTAATGATGAGCTTCATTAGCATCTATATTCTTAGAGGCAGAGCAACTGCTGTGCTATTTATCTTGCAAATGGAAATTTCTTCATGTATAATTTGCATGATTAAAAATGGTTATTTCTATAATGTAATTAACAGTTCCTATAGCATATCACAATGTTTATACTTGTGGACATGCACATACACACACTTTACTAAGATTGTGGTGCTAGCACTTTCAAAACACCTTATTTTTATTCAATATTAAAATTGAATAAATCACTATATATATATAAAACTGTCAAATAGGTAAGTAGATCACTCTCCAGTCTAAAATTTATCAATTAAAACATGTGGTGCTATGTCCGACGGCTGTGCTTTTCATCAGGGTGCCTCCTCACAAGACAGTGATCAATTCAGGGATTGCATGGTCATTTGATTGCCTTATGGAGTGCATCGGGGTGGCTTTGGTATGTGTTGTTCAGCCTGTTGAAATATGGCCTTTGAACCAGTGAACAACAACTGCTTGCCAAACGTACAAGGATTAGAAATGGAAGCTGGACACATACAGATCTTGTTTATTGTTATATTTTATATTATATGTGTTATATAACACAATCGTGTCCTGATCCCACCCAATCAACAGCCTGATTGTATATCAAATAATATCGATTTCTACTAATCACTGCCTGTTTCTAACCAAGTTTAACTTCTGTTCAACAATTTTTATTAGTTGGTTGTGATTATGTATATTTTGTGGTGACTTTGTTATTTGATTAAAAAAAACACTTTACATTAATATTATGATAAAAAATGTCCCTTTCAGAAAAAAGCATCTTTCTGAGCATATCTGAAGCTTTACATCCCTTCATTGCACAACAAATAATAAATATATGTCATAGCCAAAAAGTTTGTAATGTAGAAGCATAAATTGCAATGGGTATTGGAAATGTTATATTATAAGTAAATAACTTTTCATGGCTTCTTGAACAAAAAGTACAATTTGTCTTTTGCTATACAGCTCCAGATTACTTAACGTGTTTTGTGACAGCTTCCGTCCTGATGGAAATAAAGATCTGGAAATAGCTATAATATTCAGTCATTTAGAAAGATTAAAAGTGACCTATTGGACATTTTGTACCAAAGAAAAAAAGTATAAGAAAAAAAGAATGAAACCGTGACACAAATGGATCATTTTAAATATTAAACTATTAAAATGGGCAACTGTATAGCTGTATAAAACATTTTTTTTCCAGCTAACAATACTTCTGTTCATTAAGTTATGTGCTTAGGATTCATGCTGGAAAGTTCACACAGGTTCACGAAGATTTTTTCAAAGTTTCGTAAAACTTAAAATAACTCAAAATTCACGTACATTTGTGTCCTGGCAATGCATATATCACAGCTGGAGGTAGCCAAAAGAGGAAATGTCTCTGCAGAAACCTCTTGTATGGGTGAGTTCATATAATAATGGATTACCCTTATAATATGTAGTTAACGTGATTTATGTGTAAGCAAAGGTTTTCTTTTTGAAGTATAGGAGACTGGTGATAGTATGGTCATGTCTTCAATTTGAGCTGCAGTGGTGGGGTTACTGAGGTGTTTAGATGGAACAAGTTCAGTTTATGAATCATTTTTATTCACAGACTAGTCACAGTACGGCAGGAGAGTACTACAGTCAGAAGCCTTTGGATAGTCCATAGCAATAATTTCCTCAGATTATGGTTGAAGCGTATACTACCGCCTGTTTGTGGGCGAGGGAGGTACTGGGAATAGTCTGATAAAGATGGTTGTTTACCCATCTGAACTCCATCTGAAAAAAGCCCCACACATACAGCCAGGCCTCCCATTAAAATGCATGAGGATGAATGTGAGACACACACTCCCCTGCACAGCAGCTAAACAAGGTGATGTGCTAAGTGTGATAAAGTAGGGTTCAGTTTGATGACGTGTAATGAATAAATGGGCCCACATATAGTCAAACCCACTGAAATTGGCCCTCAAAAATGTTCAGCCCTAGGTCCATGTGGTCCTGACAGGTTATCCATAGGGCTTTTCCAGGTAGACCCATGGCTTTGGAGGCCACACAACAGCACCTTTATAATCATAGGTGGTGGTCACTTATATGTTATAGAATAGAGGTCACTAGGGTAATGCTGTATGAATTAGGTGATAGCAATTAGGATGCTATTGTATAGAGGTAATCATAAACCATTGTATTGAAACGTTTAATAAGTTCGTAAATCTTTTACATAATTGTATTTCCATCACACATATTCTCTGTCACCAGCAATATCTATGTCTGGTTAGAAAGTGATCTTTCCCCATGTTCTGGCTTTAGAAATACATGTCATAAACTAACAATGTTTTTGAAGTATCTTGCTGACTTTCAGACATAAAATACATAAAAATACTTGTGAAACTGTTCTCATTTAAAATCAAAACTGTCTTCTATGACCTGGGGCAGTGTGACAGCGACTTTCAAAGTAAAGGGATGTCAGCTGGAGAATGAATCTATATAGTATATGAGTGCAGTATTAAGGATGGTTTATATGGCAATAAACTGGAGAAAAGAGCAATATAAGACAGTTGGGTTGTGATGACTAAAACAAAATGACTTTTGCCAGAATGTTGGACACAATGCAACTACAAACCTATCTGTGTTTCTAACAGTATTATTTTTATGATTCTACAATATATATTATTTTATATTGTATATTGGTAACTGATTTGTTTTTGGTTGTTTCTTGGTTTTGTTTTTTAGGGCCACACTGCCCATATGCAAAACTTTGTTTACTGTAGTTTAGGAATGCTGTCTAATAAATAGAAACACCTGGTAAACATGCAGGTCCTGATCATTGTGGCTGCCGCTCATTGCCGGGGCTGCCAGGAAGCTATGTTGATGCTTCCCTGGCAGGCCAGTAAGTTGCCAGTGGCTGCGACAGGTGAGGGCTGTATAGGCGCGGGGGGCCCTAGGGACACAGGACCCATGACTAGGGTCACCTCTGATTACCATGTTAAACTGGCCACACACTATATTATTGGTGAGATCATACAATTATCAGGGGTCAGGCCAAAAATTGCCCTAGTGTGTGATATAGATACTTTCTACAATCAAACCTTATGGTCACAATTTATATTTAATATTAAATAAATGTGTTTCTTTTAAATAAGTAATAATATAGTTAATACTATAGTTGATACCTGATAAAGCATGATGGGACGTACATCCCAGTCTGGATCAGATCCACACAATGCTCTCTGGTACTCTCTTTATTAATCAGAATAAGTTCAGGCTTACCAAACACCATAAATTCCAATTATATATATATATATATATATATATATATATATACAAACACACAAAATGGAGTCTGCACATTGGTCTGTAAGCTAATACAATGCAGGTGCTTGAAAGGAAAAAGGGTATTTTACA
>JABWIB010000043.1:140187-152887 GCA_016617825.1 Platyplectrum ornatum | reverse complement strand
GCCTTGTAAGTGGCTGGTGGCTAAACATGTATGAGCATATATATGTGCCATGTATGTGACGGACGTTTCTGCCATTTTATTTATTATATAAAGTAGCATAGTCTGTCGCTGGCTAATAGCATGAGTGCTGGGGATTCTTGTTTGTTTTTTTTTATATATATATATATATATATATATATATATATATACAGCACAGAGATCAATATTCACTGGGTTTAATAAAATTCCAAGTTTAAAATCTAGTACATCTAATAAACTACAATAGTTGAATACCCACAATACAAGAAAAATGTGTTACTCTAAGTTTTTTAAGCCCTGTGTTTGTTAATGACTATTGATTCTCTGTGGTGTATATATATTAACAATGGTGTGTATATATATATTAATAAATTAACATCAAGTACAGGATTCAGAATCCTATCCACAGCCAAAGTTGTGCCAATATACTGGTAGCACATGGGCGACTCCAGCTATTGCCAGGCGGAACTTCAAGCGCACAGAACAATGTTCCATGCTGTGGATATTTCATCCACTGGCCCGGTCTTTCTACTGGCAGGTGGGCAGGTGGAAGATTTCAATTAATGAATGGGGGCTGGGTTAGGGCATACTCATGCAGATAGCGGTTGCTCAGACTGATGATCAGTACAAGTGACTTAGTACGGACGAGTATAGCAGCCTTTCCCACATGGCCGAGCTGCTCTGCATTCAAATGGAAATTCTCATGTGCTATTTAGTATGATTCAGTTCTCTAATTGTTCCAGTATATGCCGGTATTTCATATTGCTAAGACCTGCCCCCTTGTATAGGCCACACTATAGGAAATTTCAGTTGAAATTGCATGTCAAGGGGCGGGTTTTAGTGCCATACCCCAGTTAAAAAAATTATTTCTTAGGGCCCTGGTATGATTTCAAATACATTTTAGGGACTAATATGATGTTTGCATAAACTCAGCAGCTTTAACAATGAATAAAAGGCTAATTGGGTTGGGCGGGTCCGGGGGCGGGGCTTTTGTGTCCCGTTGCCCAGACCGTAAAAGTTTGGAGGTATGCAGTCCTATGTTGTAAAATAAAAAAATAAAAAATAATTGTAACAACCATGTATGTTATGTTGCTCCCTTTTCCCAGAGCAGATAGACAGGTATCAGTATAATTCAGCTACTACATCCAATATGTTACTTTGCTGGGAAAGCTAATAAACGAAAATTTCAAATCAAACCTTTTCAAGTGATTAGATGTACTGTATACTTAAAGGCCTAGATTTACTAACTGCAGCAAAGGAAAAGATGCAGGAAAGGAAGAGATGCTGCCCGCATTCTAGTTCTCACTTATCTATTACACACTAGAAAATGTCAGCTAGAATCTCATTGGTTGCTAAGGGCAACATCTCCACTTTTCCTTTCCTGCAGTTTATTAAATCTAGTCCAAAGAGGGTAATGAAAACTTGTGCGTTTATGCATGACTAAAGAATAATATTATTTGTAAAATATATTTTCTCCATTATTGTGTCTATTATTATATTTATATCTCCACTAACAAATAATAAAGGAATTTACAGCAGTGATTTTTTCAGGCTATTTGTTGTATGACAGCAGTGATTATTTCAGGCTATTTGTTGTATGACACAATCAATAAACTATTAAATCCTGTAACTGATCAGATTGTAAACTACATGTGTCAGTAGTGTACAGAAAACAAATAAATATGACTTCTTAAAATTTTAGGGCTCCATTTACATAACCACGAAAACTTTGTGTTAAAAAATCTGTTATCATTTGAAAACAAGATTTATCATCTGAAATCGAAGTTTTAAATATTTAGAAACCCTCAGAGCAGTGATTAACACACGGCTCTGAGAGTAATAATATCGCCATATGAGGATATTACCTCTATTCTTGCGATCTCCCAATAGACCTCCCTTTTCCTCCTTGTAATAGTTATTATGGGAGATGTATGTGGAGACCATTAGGATAGTACGCATAGCGCAATTTGGTATGGTCTCAGCATTGATGTACTGTGCATGCACCAGGACGCAGAGGAACATTGAGGGACCTAGTCGGCAAGGTAAGTATTTGTAAATCCTATGGTCGGTGTAGCCAGGCTCGCAGCGAGGAGATGCGAGTCTGGCGGTCATAATTACCACAGGAGTAGACTTGGATCGAGCCCTTAAATCGTAAATGAATAAATAAAGATGACAAGACTAAAGCAAACTTTTGGTCCAAAGACTGAAAATTAATAAAGCACCATATAGAATAGTATAGTCTTCATGCACACATTTCAGGAAAAAGCCTTTGCATCTGCCTACACCCTACTCTGATTACACATCATTGCCTTTGTCTTCTTAGGTGAAATAAACCAGCTGCCATATTGCTATTGTAAAAAATAAATAAATAAAAACAGAACTATTTGGCATCTGTCTGTACGCGCTAGAAGTCAGCGCCTGCCCATTCACTTGCAATTTCTCCCAGTGCTCGGCAATATCTGGAGAAGAAACTTGTGACATGGGGCGTGAAGATTTGAACTCTGAAATAACATTTCGTGACATAAGCTTTATCGTATATCTAGCTGGTTTGTTAAGCTCTAATCAGTAGCTTCAGCTCAACAACAATGTAATCTTTTCTGCCAGTTGCAGTGTGGATCAATACCTCTCACTTGGGGTGATATTTAGCTAAGATCAGGTCAAGAGCTTAATAGAACAAATGTTTTAGATGCCATATAAAGTGTTCCTTGACAATCCGAGCGACCACAAAGAATGTAGAATTCCTGGTGGCCTGAATCGTCTGTGTTTATCATCACGTGACAAAAAATCGACCCATCCACCTGAGGACTGAATAATAAATAATTACATTAAACCATGTTTGTTATACCACTAATCGCATCTATGTAGGGCATATGTGTTTGGTAATAAGTGCAATGAGAAATACATATATGGCATTCATTCCTACTGATACAATCACACACCAGACAACTAAATTCAGAAAGTGGCACAAGTAAGTTGTCACACGTTGAGCCATTCTGTGCATCAAACATACCAATAACAGTTGGCTGACAAAACTGATGTCTTTGAGTGACTTCATTTAAACTCACATGTCTTACAGATAAACCCGCAAGGGGCAAGATGAAAAGTATTTGATATTGTGAAAACAGGAAAGGTTTTTGTTGTAATTTAGCTGTTTTCAAGCGTGATATTGAAACATCAATCTAGTGATAAGATCCTGTTTTCTATCCCCATTCCAAGCTGTGTGGAGTGATTTGATGACAAATAAGCGCCTATGAGACAATTTGATTATACTGGAAACTGACAAGACAGGTTTACTGATTTGGGTATAGTAAATAACGTAACAACTGATATCAATGTTCATATCGCTGAACATCAGGTTTGTACACATCTTTACATTGCTTAGTTAGGATGAGTGTTAGCCTTTTATATGCCAGTAGAGGAATAATTCATTCTATATGATATATTGGGTTTCATTTACTATTAAATGTGTAACTAGTTACTGCATGAATTAATACCTAATAGTTACAAAACTTACCTATTTGAAGGTGTCCGAAGGTATCGTGGCAGTCAAGAACTAGAAGATCCGGTTCCAGCACATTGGTTTACTTTTGGGACTTTTTGGGAAAGAAGTCTGGATTACTTCATATTTTAATTGGGAACAATGGGCCAGATTCAGTTTTCGCATACCATTGACTTGGGAGAATACTTGCAGGGAGAATGATTTATTTTTGCATTTTGCACACAGATACTGACCAGAGTTACTGTTACACTGTTTTCAGACATGCTAGGAAACATCATCCCTCAACTCTAATACTGTTTGCAAATAATGAAATTCAACATGGTTTCGCCCCACTCGCTCTTAAATTGTGCATAAGTCAATGGTACGTAAAGTCTTGATATATTGAGTATTAAACATGGTTTCCCCATATGTACATTTTCGTTTGTTTTTGCTGTAACATTTGGAGTTAGCCCTTCGAGGTCCAGTTACATAATTGTTACTATAACAAGTATATCATAAATTGTATAACTGTTATATTCAATCCTGAAAGAAATACATTTATCATGCTTTGCTTTTCTTAGATCCGTCCCTTTACCTTTTTCTGCACTAAAATTGACTCAACCACCTACAGTTTGAGAGTAATCATAGGACACTGCAGCAGTCACAATGTATTGCAATGTTCCTAGGAAAAAGAGGAAACATCTTGGATGACTGCCAGTTCAGTGCAGGCTCTCGAATGAAAATTATGTTTTTCTATCCAGGACGAGAAGTCTTACGTTAAAAGTTATTTTAAACTCAATAATTGTTTACTATGTATGTATTATTTTTCCTAGTAAGTGAGAAAGTTACATGCAGTTTAAATGCCGCAGGGTAAAATTGTTAGAATACACTGATAATAATTAGCCAATTCAGCTATTTTAGCACAAAATATGGGTCAATTTTTTTTAAGTCTTGAGACACAGTTGACAGCTGTGTATATATTTTTGAGGGACAGATTTATTGTGAAATGATTTTTACAGATACGAAACATTTTACAATGCTAAATTGAACAGAATTGTAAAAAAAAAAATCCATAAAACTATCTACGTGTTTAGAGAATGTGATGTTATAAAATGAAAACATCAATGTTACAGAGTTGTTGACTCTCTCGAAAGACTCCCAAATTTTAGGCATTGCTCCTGGGATCCTGAGAGAGAAGGCCAATCTCCCGCACATGTGGCTTAAGGCAATGATATAATGAAAATGTCTCAAGCTCTATATGTTACTAATTGTCCAGCCCATCCTAATATTGGATACATATCATAATGATTATCGTGTCAGTCACATGATAAACGACAGTTTCAGTTGACATCTTTTCAGTGTGTACTCTCCAAGGATTTTTCTTCAGCCACCTGTAATAAAGAGGGCTATGGGTCCCACTGGAGTGCGGCGCCCTAAGCTGCAGCCTTATGAGCCTGTTGGCTGATCAGACCCTGAAATTGTGCAATTGGAGATTGTTCGCAGAGATCTTTCAAAGTTGCTGATTGTCTGCGAAATGTAATCGTTCTCATGTGTACACTGCTTTATTAACCCATAACAATGTGGGGATGTTGCCCATAGCAACCAATCAGATTCAAGCTCTCAACTTCATTTTTCACACTGGAGAATGTGAACTCAAATCTGATTGGTTGCTATGGGCAACTTCCCCACTTTTCAATCTCACTGCAATCTCGCCGTAGTAAATATACACCATGATCTCATTATCATAAGAAAGATGAAATATGGCTGACAAATGGCCACAACTCTCATGTAGTAGCCAATTCATACGTAATAATTTTCCTAGAAAGCATTTGCAATACAGTTACCTGATTAAGTATTTCTGTTCTCATAGTCTTCTAGAAATAATAAGCACAAGGCATTTTCACATGATTCTGCTTTGCTGCCATTTTAGAAATGTGTCAAAACAATTTGAAAGCCTTAATTTGCTAAAGCAAACATAATTCCTGTGTATTATCAAGGTAAAATATTGTCTTCTCCAAGTTGTGAAAGAGTTTTCGAGATTTACCCCCTTGGGTGAAAGAATGAACTGCAAGCATAATTTATGAAGCATCAATGATTTCCTCAGTTGGAAATGCTGGTGCTTAAAACATAGCATTGCTGTGAGAGCAGCGGGAAAGTAATGGTGGTTTTACTGTGTGACAGATGTACAATATACTATCAGCAGGAATAGCCAACTTCTCACATGGCCATATATGAGGACCAGTACTTCACAGTATACTGTAGCTAAAGCATAACAAAGGGGATTAAGGGCTCCATTTACTAAAATAGACCCTGCTGTCGATAATTAGTTAGCCAGACTTGCATCTCCTGGCTGCGAGCTTGGCTACATCAACAGCAGGATTTACTTATACTTACTCCTCTGGAGAAGTCCCACAATGGTCTGCAAGGTTTTCACCAAACTCCTACCGGCACTCGACTCGTTAGTGACCGGATTGGTGCCCAGGACAGTTTCTATTTATTTTTTTTTAACGCAGAGTGCTCAGTGGTTCTCCTTGTTCTGATGGGGAGATCAATGGGAAAGGTCTCGGAACGCTATATAAAAACGGTGCTAATAAAAGTATTGCAGATTGATAATCTTCACAGCAATGCTTGATAAACATAATGGTATGCTGGCCTGCAAGCCAACGATAAATTTAGGTAATGCTATTGCTAGCCATGGTTACCTTTCCTGCAGGGACTCCCTTTGCTCTCCTGTATGTGGTACTTAGGACCCGTACCGTTGAAGTGTCTAGTGTACGGAATATGATCCTAAGCGAATTGTGGACTCTCCTGGAATTTCCCAGAGACTGCTAATTTCTGGCAATTCTCCCGGGACCTGGGTTAAGGCAGTNATTTTAATGTAATTCACTGTCTCAGCCCCGTTCAATACTATGAATGGGCAGAGCTTCATGACATCATAGCAAATGCATGAGTTTTGTGATAAAGAGGGCGGGGCTTTGGACATGAATTTTGTAAATCACGCTCCTATACCCCACCTCCAGGAAGCAGGCTCTTGTCATCTCCCAGGAGTTCCTGTCCTGTAGGAGGTTTTAGGTACAATGTTAAAATATTCTAGTTCATAATGAGTCAAATGTCTCTAATATAAAATTTGCCCTACGCATAATGTTCATTGAGCAGATCTATGCGGCATTGCTGCGAAACCATTTTCCTTTAGGTTCTCAAGACTATTTCACAGAAAATGGATTTCTGAATTGCATGTCGAGTAATGTTATACATCACTATTTATTTTCTAATATATTGCCTCGGTGCTGCCTACCACTGCAATGGTTCTGGTTTGTCATGATCACAATCAAAGTACCGTACAATGTGTGCAGTAATGTAAAGATATATAGTGTCTGCCATAGCTATTGCTGATTTTCACAACATTTACCACCTGGGTCGTTAAAATTGTATCCCTGCGGGATATATGATATACTAGATGTTGTTCAGGAGAAAGGCCAACGGGTAAATGCCTGTACAGTGCAATACAATTGAGTCAAGTTTCTGTATTAACACTTTAAAGAGATAAATGGAAACAGTCAATGTACTGTACCAATCAATTGTTTAGAGTTTGCTCTAAGTAGCAAGTAGCTCTGAACACTGTATAGGGAAATAGTCTGAGGGGTGTAATGCAGAAGAATATACATGTTTGCCTGTTTTATGGTATCATTAATTTATTTAAATTAATTTTAATTAGTTTGCAGTATGTTTGTCACTTACATCAAAACATGTAGTATATTACGTATATTACGGAGTAAGTATATTAGGAGTAAGTACAAGGAAACAGGGCTGCTCTAAAATAATGGAATATAGCTTTCCACAGAGCACGCTGATGCAAATGACGGATTCTTCACATATAAATGTATTGATATATACCATAAATGTTCTAAAAGTGGAGTTATATTATAAACCTCTAGATATAAGATATAAGAATTGTGGACATTAATTTCGATTGCAGAACCCCATTGCATACATGTACAGAATGTGGGCATTTTCGAATCCTAGAAACCATCCACTTTTTGTCCTACAGCTAGATTTACTGAACTGCGGAAAAGAAAATGTGGAGCTGTTGTCTATAGCAACAAATCAGATTCTAGCGTATATTCCCTAGTATGTAATAGAAAAGTGAGAATTACAATCTAACTGCTATGGTTAATAGCTCAACTTTCCTTTATCCGCAGTTTAGTAAATCTAGCCCTCAATCTGGTCAAAACAAAGCAAGATGAGTGTTAAATACCTTTCAACATACTTCCACAATAAAATTGCATGTTCCTTTAAATCTTATTTTAATGTTCATACAAACATGTGTAAACTACATTTGTATTTTAGTATTATAAAGAGCAGTACACAGAGCTTTTATATGCGTTTGCAGTAATTCAACTGCTTTTATATTTATCTCTTTGTATTTAAAACACTGGACTCTTTTTCCCATAGACACACTAAAAAGAAATGTTATCTAAGCCTCAGAGTGAAGTTTAGCTCGTGGCCATGTGAACTCCAGCTCAGTAAGCTGTATGTTGGCAGGCACTTTTTGGATTGTACCTCTTAGTAAGTTTTCCAGCTGGAGAAATAAAGCAGAAGATGCCAATGTATCATGGTGGCTAGCGGATACTTGGACAACGACATTGGTATTTTGCAGGACGATGCCTAACGGGACTGTTGAGAGGCTTAAATAGACAGATTTGTACATGGCAGCCACAGCTTGCACCAGTAGTTGAAAATATTGCTGCAATCTGTTATGTTACAAAGAGATAAAGCAGAAAGATTTTACATAGCTCTGTCCACAGATTTTCCACAGATGTTGCGATTGTTATGAATATCCCTATCTATTATCTTTTTTTTTACCAACCATTAATCTGATATCCTCAGTTTAAAATGAATTTCTACATAACGTATACACAACTAATGCCCATCTAAATATTTGATCAGAGTGGATTTCGTGACAGATACTGTAAGCTTGGCAAGACCAAGATGGATCTTACTGACAGACTTGTAAATTTCATTTAATAATGCAAACAGTACTGTAACACTTTAACTCCCTGTATTTGCTCTCTGATCTGCTGTATACATAAGAAATTGAGAAACCTGCAAATTAAACTTTAGTTAATAAAACATGTGAGGGAATATTAGAAACACAAACCTTCTCTGATATTTTTTTTTTAAATAAAAAGTCTTATTTATGTTCTCTAACTAAAATGATAGTCTTAAATTTCACCCAGTGGAAATACAGTCTGATATGGGATTTACAGTTTTGTCATTGCTATTTACTAGCTCTTATTTTTACTTATTCGGTAGTAACATTTTATCATGTTAAATATTATGGTCCTGTTACAGGATTGAGCCAGCAACACGCAATGCCTGATCCCGAGTTATGCATCCACCTGTTTTTCTAGCGTATATGCAGCAAAACTGAACGCTGTGCATGCAGGCTTGGAGCTTCCATTTCACAGCTGTAGGGCTCTAGGATCTGGGGGAGCACCACTGATCAACACTGGATGAAATGAAGAATGTCTGGAATCCTCATTTACAGGAACGCCTGTAAATGAGGATAGGAAACCTACAGGTTCTTTGAAATGGGAGGGCAAATAATTTGTCTCCCAAAGCGAATCAGGACATCAACTTCTGAACTGCTGGGCACCCTGTAGACAGAGCCTGACATAGAAACATTGGGCACGCTAAGCGTCTATAAGTTAACAGAACGGAACTTATAGTATAGAAGTGCAGGAACCCTAATGTTCTCATGTCAGGTTCCGCCAGCAGAGGGTTAGAGAATTGGCGCATCTGAATCCGAACATCACATTCTTTATCCAACCAATCAGAGAATCAGGTTTCCGGATTCTGATTTGATGCGCAGAGCACCTAATTTTGATTGACAGGCGCCTGGGGAAGGGTAGAGGCATTAGGCTGAAAGTTTGCATAGGGTGTCTTAGAAAACAGAGGTGCATACAATAAATACAGAGGCGGTTTCACTCCATTTTTCGCTATGTTCTATACAGAAACACGTCTGTATAGGACATACACTGTGTGCCCAATTATGTTATAGTATGTGCCATGGACCACTTTCTTCAAATGCAAAACAATTCCAAAAATACTTCAGCATGAATCAATGGGATTTCCACAGCGAATGCAATATTAGATCAATCACCATGGGTAATAGTAGTTACCTATATTTTTCTAAATGATAATATGTAAATAAAAATGGGCCAGGGTGTTAACACATTTTTGCCCATTTGTATGTAAATTTGCGATATATGCTGCTGTTTAGTGCCATCAGCACTTTGTAATTAAAGCTGCCATTGCTATAAATGGCTAAATCAACTAGCCTGATGGTCTGTATGAGTTACATTGCTAAAAACATGCCCTTACTGTATATGAGATATATTATTCTACTAAATCACTACTTTGTTGTAATCATCAAATGCAATCAGAGCTCGATGCATGCAATTATCTATTTTCCTCCTGAGCATGCATAATGCAATTTCACACAAGACGCACAATGTTACAGGCACATCAGCCTTTATATGTGAACAAAAATGGACTTTATATTGAGTGTATACATGCTGTCCTTTCAATTATTATTATGTAAGTATAAATTAAGACCACAATACAAATAAATCTTTATNTTGTTGGCAATAGGGTGAGGAAAACACCAACTGAATGCAGTATGTCTACAATAATATAAACTGATGCAGATGCACACCGGAACACATGTATGTTTGTCAGTGTCCATATTGCATCTTCTACACAAAACATAGTGAAGCACTATATGATGGTCACATGAGTTAATATTATGCACATATTGGATCCCAAACAAAGATAATGTCCAGTGGTTACAGTAAATTAGAAAAATAAAAGCTAGAAAGTTAAACAAAACACAATTCTGAGAGTGCATCATTTAACACGTTACTAGCATCTCTGCAGCCTATGTGCCTCATTTATTCCTCTGGACTCAAAGGAGTCACAACAGACGGGTTGAAAAACAAATTATACACTGTAGTTAATAAAATGGATCATTATTACAAAATCAGTACAGTGTAATTAAATCTTCTAGGGCAACTTAACAGACAAAAATACAACATTTTTTTGTAATTACAATCCAATTAAGTAATTAACTTGACTGCACAGTCAATATTCAAAGTTGTCTGGCGCTGTCTGAATTTACTGACAATTTGAAAAAGAAATGAAATCTTGTACACACACACACTATCAGTAACCCAAGGGATAATTACTCATTGAGACTAAATGACTTATTGTAAAATAGGTTTAAATCCATTTTGTGTATTAGGTTGTAAAAGTACTTTCTGTCCATTGACTCATGCCTCAAGCATACCTTCCCGATTTGGGGATAAAAAAGTAAAACAGACTTAAAAAGGTGGGGTTTGGGCAGAGCTGGGTGGGGTTTAGGTGGAGTTGGACTTGGGTGTTGCTCAGGTGAAGCTTATTTGTCCTGTTTTTGGGGACAACAATGTTATGAGATATGTTCAAGGCCTGAAGAGAATTGAGGAGTTGGGTCTATATTAGTGAACAATATATTCATAGTTTTACTGATCCAGAGGTGAACTGGATGTACTGTGTGTCCTGTAATTCAGAGCACAAAATATGGGTGGCCTACTGCGATTCAAAGGTGTCTGGATAACAGTTATAAAGGTCCCTATGTGCTCAATAAAGTGGGGTACTCACTGTCGGCTGAATCCATAGTGAAAGTAGCAAAATGGTAATTTACCACTATCGAATAGGGTAAACCATATGCTTTGTGTGAGTGTGTATGCAAACCTCAGGCATGATCATTGCAAGCATCAGACATGACCAATGCAATCATCAGACAAGACCATTGCAAGAATCAGGCATGTACATTGCAAACATCAGACAGGACCATTGCAAGCATCAGGCACAACCATTGCAAGCATCAGGCACGTACATTGCAAACCTCAGGCTTGACCATTGCCAACATCAGGCTAGACCATTGCAAACATCAAACACTATATATAAACCTTGCTTTTTGAATGTGACAACCCACATAGAAAATAACGCATAGATGCATCACTCCAGCTGCGATACACTCTCCTCTACATCGGGCCCAGTGTCTTCTCTTCTGCGTAATGCTTTAATCACTTCATGGACTCTCCCACCAATCAATATCAGGGCACAGTGGTCTGACTTCCTATTAGCCTAAGATGTGTGTTGCATAAACATTATCACCTGCTTTCTGTCTGTTATGTAAATTTCCAATCTGGCCTCTCTTTTATTTGCTGAACATAGTGCATCTACCGCCACGCCAGCCATGCATGCATTCCAAATGTACTTAGTAGTCTGGACGATAAAGCACTCTCTGCTCCTCCATGCCCTTTACTGAAATCTTTTAAATTGTGTAAATCCACTCTGTATATGCTATTGTGGGTTTTATTATTCTCTGGTGTAATTTAAAATGCTACACTCCCTTGCATTTCACCACTCCTCACTATGTAAGTCAGAGCAGTTCCTGGCATTCAATGGTTAAAGCAGATATTGTATTTGCAGGTCAACACAGTGGAAACTCGCAACTGCTGAACATACGCTCAATGGTCCCATGAGACACATGTTAACTGTGTTGAAGTTCTAAAGTAACCAGAAGCCAAATAGTCCCATTCTAAGTACTAAAATTGTCCAACATTAATTCCTTTGAAAACACTGCAGAAAAAGCCTGCAATGCGATCATTCTGTTCCCTGTTAATAATATGTTTCCTATTTTCCACCTACCCACATCCATATATCCCTATTATCCTCTATTTTACTGTCACAGAGTAGATAATTGCTGTGAAATTTGTTAACACCAGGCAAGGGCCTTTTGCTCTTTTGTACACACTATGTTGAACTCCTTCGGCAGACTTGCTGCATCAAAAGTACAGAATAAAGTTTTAAATAACCATCAACATAATGCAGTTTCTTCCAATGAGCTATATTATGGGATTTTCTGAGCATGAGGTGATTCTACTTATGCTAGGGTTTTAGTGTTTGTTACCAAACATTTTTCTGTGAAATGAAACTTGCAGTGAAACAGGAAGAAATATTTTATTCAGTTACAATCTAGTTTAAGTAATATTAACCTTATAAAAAGAAGTCCATCAGTCCCTTCTCCAGCACTATACAGGTAGTATATTATATATATATATATATATATATATATATATATATATATATATATATATA
>JABWIB010000043.1:114132-131143 GCA_016617825.1 Platyplectrum ornatum | reverse complement strand
ATAGATAGATAGATAGATAGATAGATAGATAGATGGATATATATATATATAATGACCCCAATGCTGTAAAAAACATGTAACTGCAATGAATATGATTATTACAAATGATGAGGCCCCAGGAAGTTTCTTTACCAGGACCCAGAATTTCTGTTGGTGGCCCTGATGGTGGGTGGCATAAGCATGCAAGCAGCATTAGGTAGATATGCACAGAGCACATAGGGTGCAAAGCATCTATCTATCTATCTATCTATCTATCTATCTATCTATCACTCTATCTCTTCACTTTCCTAGGTGCATCAGCAACTTGCTTTTACTTCCTAATAATAAACATGTCTCCACTAAAGTCTGTCAAAGGCAAAGATCGTTTATCATGATAGCAGGGCTGATTGTGTATATAGCCCCCAATGGCATTATTCAGGCACAATGAAACCTATTAAGCGTTGATGTGCTGGTGCAGTGTATTTGCTAAACATTGTTATAAATGCTCTTGTTCTTATATGGCTGGTTCCATATGTCCCTAACACCAATAACCTCTTGGTGTTTCTCTGGTTAGAATGATGCACAGTTTATTTAACTGAAACAAATCTTTCTAAGTGACTAATGACCTTCATATTACTAATTCCCAAGGCCACCACTCATTCCTCAACCTCTTTGATCTTTCAGCAGTTTTTGATACAGTCTTTACTCCATGTTCCATTTGGTAATATTGATTTAGGACAACACATGGTACTTGGTTTATGGCTTATGTGCCTCATTATATCTCAGTGTTTCTATCAACTTTCCTCTTCATCTGTCAACCTTCAATGGGATAAATGCCCTACAAATAAAATGCAGTCATCTGTGCAACCTTTCTCCCATTAGGATAGCAATAGTTTATCTTGATTATCTTTCACTATGCATTAAATACAATGGCCTGTATTATACCTAATTAAATAATGGCACAGCCTACAGATATATTACATATATATAAATATATATATATATATATATATATATATATATATACACACACACAAAATTCAAGATAAACTCGCGCTTAAAAATATAATTGCTGCTCATGTATGTAGCTATATAAGGCATGTTAATCAGTCATGAACCTCTGCATTCATAAATAGAAATCATAAATAGAAACAATAAGGAAATGGCTTATGAAATACCACTTCCATGATAATTGAATCAGACACTTGTCTGGTCAGCAGTTATGATTTAATTGATGACTGACTTACCCTGGTTCTATTTAATTGATGTAAACATTATACAATTTCATCCACTGCCCAACGCATTATAAAATAGCATTTTTATTTTATATCAGGGCTCGAAGTGGGGATTGATTAGTGGCGGTATGGCGCTAAGCCCCGCCCCCTTATATAAGCCCCGCCCCTCCAGACCCGCGATTTTTTTACAGCTAAAGTTCCCCCTCCAATGTTGAGGGGGCGGGGCCTAGAAAAGGGGCGGGGCTTCTCGGGAGAAGTGCCGGTATACCATACCGCCGTATACCGGCTCACTTCGAGCCCTGTTTTATATTATATTAAACATCAGTCTTATCAAGTTCACATATGTGAATTTAGCAATGACTTTTCAGTCACATTGATTTATTAAATTATTTCATTTTTATAAAAATGTAAGTTATGTGTATATGTGTAAATCTATAAAAAAAAATCTGTAAAATAATAGTCGATGTCCATGCGCTACAAAAACAGCAATTTACCACATAGGTTTAGAAATGATATCCCACGTGTCTTGTCTAGCCTATAAGAACGCTGATCCTTTATAAATGTCTTAGATTTAATACATACACTCTGTAGGTCAGGGGTTCTCAACCAGTGATAGGTGTACCACTGATGGTACGTGAAGCCCTGTCTGTAAGCATCAACTTTTTTATCCATGAGCAATACCATATAGCAGTGAATAAATGTAATAAAATATTTGATGACTGATAGCATATATATATATATATATATATATATATATATATATAACATAGATCTGAAAGTTATTACAAAAAAAAACATAAAAAGAAGAGAAGCAGAGAATAAAGATTATAGTGGGTACAGAACTGTATCGGTCAGAGGTACTGGACCTTATTCCATAATGGGCAACTGGTATACACCATAAAACCACTGCTTTAGATAAACACATTGGATTGTATCCAGACTTGAACATACTATTGAACTTATGAGTGTAAAATTAAGAGTGGGCAAAACCATGTTGAATTGCAGGGGAGTTAAATTACATTAGTTGCAAACAGTATTAGACTTGAGAGATGATGTTTCCTAGCTCAAGTCTAATAACAGTGTAACAGTAACACTGGTCAGTTTCTTGTGCAAAATACAAAAATGTATTCTCCCTGCATGCAAACACTAACATTCATTTTACCTCCCCTACCATTCAACTTTAACACACTTGTAACTCTACGCTTCAAAAGTATGTAAGTCTGGATCAACTCCATAGCCTTAAAAACAAAAAAAAAAAAAAAAAAAGAAAGAATAATTGCATTTCTCTGGGGTAAAATTAAAGTCTAATTATTTTCCTAATACTGTCTTTGTTAAAATATATACTTCTAACAGACTGCAAGTGAGGCGAAATTAATTCAGAAAAAGTCCATTAAAGATTTTCCTATGATTAATTCATCTTTCAATAGTTGTCACATTGTTGTAGGTAATTGTTTTACCTTGTAAGTCCTTGGATGTAATTTGTTTCTGTAATATGCTTTTCATTTTGTCTCAGAACATAATGAGGGCATTGCTCGTACTATATGGCAACAGATAGCCGCTGCTGTTTTGCATCTTTTAGGAATTATCTGGATGTCATTCTTTGTTGTATTTTTTATAATATTTGAATATTTAAATATCATTTGTAATGCCACTGACCTATTTTTATCTATGTACTTTACACTTGAAAAGGCAAAAAAAAAGATGCTGTACAGTCGCCCGATGACAGTAAATGTCATAAATAATTCTGTATGCAACGGTATTCTGGATGTAAACACGATTATCAATGTCTTTTGCATTTACAGTACTGTATATGATTTTGCCCAAAGAATTTGTTATTATGGTGTATTAGCTTTTAATACCGTTACAAAAATGTTATTTCCTAATGTTTTTTTTTATTTCTGTTTCACAGGAGATAAATGATTTAGATGTACAGGACCTGGTCAGAAGGTCAATTGGAAGGTTAACAATTGTTCGGCAGACCTTTCCTGTACCCCACAATACCAGTCAACGCTGTTTCCCCGGCAACCACCGAATATCTACTTCACTTTGTGACCCAAAGGACCCTTATTCCCAGAGCATGGAGGTATAACACAATCTTCTGTTCATGTGTTTAATAAAAAACATCCATCTAAGATATATGCGTTACATGAGCAGTATGTCGTTCCTGCAACTGGAAAAATCAGGCGTTATTATGAAATTCAATGCGCGGATATGTATTGCATACATTGTCATTTCAGAAGCAATTAATGATGTTATTGCTCTAAAGGAAGAGGAAACATAATGTTCTATTTTTCCAATTCATTTGTCAGTATAAGAAAACAACTCACCAGTAAAGCAAATAGAAAACAATTGCTGTAATTATAGACAAGTAAACATCTAAACATTTCATTTCAAATTTTCATATTTCCGANAAAAAAAAAAAAAACAAAACTGGTTTTTATTTTCAGCAGCTGGTTTAGTGTGTTGCTGAATACATTTTAATTAGCCCTGCACAAACTGGGGAATTGAAATCAGCGCAAAGTTTATATCAAACTGTGATCTAATTATAAGTGCGTGAGATTTTCTCTGCCTGAACAGGGTACAGTAATGTTGAACACGAGCATATGATGGCTCTAAGCTGTGCGGACCACACAGGACTACACCCACCTATGAACTGCTGCCCCGATGAATTAAACAGCTCTTACTGCAGTTATAGGATAACAGGCAGCCTTAGGCCTGTATACATCCATCTAACCCCTTTCTGCTGCGTTGCCTGGGTTATTTGTTATTTTCTCAGTAGTCTTTGCTGAAACATTAGTATTAGGAATAAGAGCCCATTTTCACAGTAAATAGATTGTTCCAACTTATTGCTAAACAATTAAAAACAGCTCATAGTCCCTTCTGAAATGCCATCCATGTGGAATCAATGGCTATGAATATGTATTCGTACCTGTGTGTTATTGCCTTAAACAGTTCATCTTTGAGAGATTAATTAATAATTGTAATTAATATTTTATTCCCTCAAAGATTTCATGAACTTTGAAGAATGTAAAAAAAACAACTGCTGTGTTTATTTAACATTTTTGAAGAATGTATGAGAAAGTCATTTAAATCCATACAGACTCTTTACATTTACATATAAACATCCATAAGCGTTTTCCAGTGATCGAAATTACAAAAGAACTGTGTAGTTCAGGCTAGGGGTAGGAAACCTGCGGCTCTTCGGGTTGTCGCCCAGCTTCACATCCCAGGATGCTTTATCAGATATTAACTGTTAAAGGCAACTGTTAAAACAGTAACACATGCTGGGATTTGTGGTTTGACAACATGTGGAGACGCAGATTGTCTACCCCTGGAAAAAATATTCAGATGACAGGTAAAATCTATATGTTACTGTCAGGGGATATTAATGCTTTTACTTTGAGATGGCATAACAACACTTATGGAACTAACCTCAGCATGCACTACCAGGTATGGACGTTCTAGCATTTGTAATACTGCAAGCTCCAGCAAGCCCTAACAACAGACCAAACCAGACATGACTGGCAGTTCAAAAACCAAACCAATATACAGTGAATTTGGCAGGTTGGGCCCCTAAACAACCAGCAATGTGGGGCAGTTGCAACCCAATGATGAAAACTTGATGTTAACATGCTCATGACAAAATGTGGTTTGGGCTACACCTGACATCTGTAGCATGTCAAGCATAGGGAATCCATCATAATGATTACAAGGACAGAAGGTGACATTGCTCTGTAGACTGTAGGTCTCATAGACTAATAACACAACTATTGCGAGTAGTAATATATCATGTGATCATTTCTTTCAAATTTTATTTTATATTTTTATTAATAAACAGACCAACCAGTCACAGTAATCTTGCTCCTCTAGCACTAAATAAATACTGGTGACATGGTACTGAAGTAAGATCAGGACTTGGATGGTTGCCAGACTGTCATTTAGCTTATTAAACAGTGGTGCATGTGTACATGAAGCATGCATGTTCATGTCCCTACTGCTTACACTGCACACCCAGCTCTCTTATAGAATCAGGTCAGGACATTTGTATTGATTTATTAATGTTGTCATTCTTATTATCAGCAGCTAATCTTTATTCTAAGGCAACCCCAGCCCTAATTAAGGTCCTTACCCCAAAAGTCCAGCTAATGTAGAACTGGATATATTTGTTTCCAAAGCATACATGCACCATTGCTGATGTGATTACATTTTATATTGTGAGTTGCATATGTCATGCATCAAGATACCTTTCAAACACCTTAATGTGCAATTTAAAAAGAGTATAAAAAGATGTGTATATAATTAAACATTTACCTGGTTTTGTCTCCCTTACAAAGGTCTTTATCAGCATATCAGCAGTAAACCTTTCACATCTAACCCTAAGAGTGCAACAAATAGAAATCTTTTCTTATGCCCAACCCGGGCCCACTAGGTGTTGCAAAACTACAAGTCCCAGCATGCTTTTTCAGGAATTAACTATATCTATGCAGTTAAGGCATGCTGGGACTCTTAGTTTTGCAACACTTGGTGGGCCACAGGTTGGACGGGCCTGCTCTACCGTTTGGGCCTGATCCACTGGTTGCAGTCGATCCAGAGGTGTGTATTTCAGTTAAAACTCCATTTCTCCCCTCTATCATTTAAATATGCGCTCCAGCAGTTGAACATGCCCAATTGTCTGCTTGTTTCGCTCATTAAGCTCTAGATTTTCCCCTGAGTATCTGTTTTTTCTCCAGGCAGATGCACAGCCCGGAATGACGCCCCTCATGTTCTGACCATTTACAATAATAGAAATAAGAATACCTAATCCAGACAAAATGGAACTCGAACAATGCCAATGTGTTCTGAGAAGCCTAAAATTTCACTCACTTTACACTATATTAATATACTTGCTCAAAAAGCCTGTCTAAAATGACAGATATAACATTGCATTCTCTCTTCCTACCATAAATACCTACCAACAGTAACAAAGGTGTAATGGATTGTTATGTCTTCTGCCCCTGTAAACCCATTAAATATTCATATTTTCCTGCACATTAACTAATTTATCTATTCTATATCAGCTATATTTTTCCTTTAAGCCGGGCAGATTTTTCAGACTACCCAGCAGTCAACTGGAGCTTTTTTTTATGATAAATAATCCAATTAAACTTGTGATCTTTAGACCCGTAACATATGAATTATACATTATGCATTCATGGGGAGCAGGCTCATTTCAATCTAAATTTAATTTGATAGGGAAATGATTTTATTAATTTTTACTAACTGCTGACCAATAAGGAACAATCAACATACTGCAAAGCAGCTTTTATTTTGCATTTTTCAAATGTTGAAAATCATTAGATAATCTCATTCCGTACATTTATCAACATGTTTTTATGCATAAAGGGTAAGGTCTGTTAAATACATTCAAAAACCACTGACTGAAAATGAACTTTTGTTGTTTTCTATTAATTGGTGCCCTGGTATTGTTCTGTGTCATTGTATGCTAGTCATCCTAGTCCAGACATGAACTGTTATAAGAGATTTATCTGGCGTTTGACATGGTTGCCAAGCACAAGGAGTTAAGCCCCTTGTTGATTTGGCAGATTAAGCACTTGTCTATGGCATGTATTGTCACAATCACAAAGTATCATAAAAAAACTATGTTTGATAACTTTCATCAATGTTTTTTTTAACCAATTATACATATGATGTTATAATGATATTTTTAATCATATTTAAACATAGGTTCTCGGTACCCCTGCTTTTATCTTTAATGACTAGTTATAGTTCTGTGTATAAAGTGTCTGGCTTAGACATTTTAAGACAACTGCTTTTCTTACATCTCTAATAACCCCTGACAAACTGATAGTTTTTCAGGACTAACACAACTTGTAGCTCTCCTGTTTCCTATGACATAACATATCCCAACATAATGCAGCATTATAGGCATAGCCAATAACTATAAAAACTAAGGTAGAGCTGCCAGTCTCCATAGCACTCCTATTGTGGTGGTGGTGGAAAGGGAGTGCAAGCTTAAACAGCCGCTTAGGAAACCAGGCCTGATAGGGTACCACAAAGTGTGGGGTACAAATAAACCTTATACATTGCCATATTGCCACTGTGGAGGAAATAGTTCTATAGATTCCAGCTATAGATTCCAGGTTATTGCCTATAGATATAGATTGAAATAGGGATCATAATATATATATACTGGGATAGATAGATAGACAGACAGGCAGACAGACAGACAGACAGACAGACAGANAGATAGATAGATAGATAGATAGATAGATAGATAGATAGATAGATAGAACACACATGCTTGATTCAGTAAAGGTGGGGGAAGAGGTGTCAGGGAGGGGGACTTTCCCTAGGGTGCCCAGACACCTAGCACCGCCCCTGAGGGGGGGACATGTAAAAATAATCAAAAATCCATAGCTTTCGTGTTGCTGAGATGAATAGTGACCCTCCCGATGCTTTTTGAGTCCAACTTCAGCCCTTATCAGCATGGGGTATGAGCAGTGGTGAAAAATAAAATAACTCAAATGACCGATATCAAATCCATCGTTTTTGAGGTAGTTTAACTGATAGGCTATTTATATTCACGCTCAATTGTTTTAGGGGTTGCACTTGATGAAAGGTGCAATGAAAATAGTCTGATTGTGTTAAGATTTCCA
The DNA here is from genome assembly GCA_016617825.1 of Platyplectrum ornatum. Taxonomy (NCBI): domain Eukaryota; kingdom Metazoa; phylum Chordata; class Amphibia; order Anura; family Limnodynastidae; genus Platyplectrum; species Platyplectrum ornatum. The sequence goes on along the minus strand of JABWIB010000043.1, from coordinate 123,273 downwards.
TGTGGGCGAAGCTAGTATTTAATAAAAGTCATTGTTAGAAGTATGTCTAATTAAATAGTATTTATTTTGCTTAAACTATATTGTATGCAGCACACATACCTTCCTGTCACTTATGTATTATATAACTGTTAACTGATGAAAGCATTAGAGAAGATAGAAGTAATAATTCACTGTTGTCAGCAGACAGAAACAAGATTTAAAATAAATAGTGTAAGTACTTTGTAATCACTTCAACTAAAACTCACAGAAATACTAAACAACAGCTGTCAGTTGTCAAACTTTCTCAACTAAAGGATGAAAACTGTTATAATTCTAAAAACAATAATAAACGCATACATATAATTTCCTATTATTACCACATCACTAGATTCTGCAGCTCTGTGTACAGAGAATGATTATCAGTCGCTTCACTCTCTGCCCAGTACATTGTGGTTCATTTACTTGACAGTTTATGGGTGCATATCATTGTGTACAAATAAGGAGCATACAACTGTCACTGATGAGGTAACCCATTTGGCAGTGCTCAAGACCCTTACTAGCGATATTGCGGTAGAGGGAGCCAAGACCTGGAGGGGGGGCAGTATTTTATTCAATTTATTTATTTTTTCCCATTGATAAAAATGCTGGTGTTGCAAAACCATGCCTCTGCACTTACAGCTGAGGTTACTTTTCACCCGGGCCCGGAGCTGACAGGGGGCCTGTGATTCAGATTTATGGTCTCTCTTTAAGGAGAGTGATCTGCAATTAGGTCTAGTGCTTCAACTTTCTAGGTATACACTGAAGGGAACATAGGCATACCCCCAATGGTGTGAAAACATGGCTGCCAGTGGTGTTCCGTGGCACAGCGGAGCCCCAGGAGTTGCTGTACCATGTGCCGGCCCTGCCGGGGGGGGGGAGGATGTCACCCTTCTGCTTGTGCTTTCAACCTCATAGATGGATAAGTGTTAGGAGTTAAGTAAGAAGGTACTTTCTAAGTCTTTAGTATAGTAAAAAAGTTTGCTTGAATTCAAATAAAAAGTATTTCTTTTAATATGTGTTTTAGTGGGCTTATTTAATTATTTATTTATTAACTGGTTTTAAACTTAAATTTTATTGTTAGAAAATGGCATACTACAGCGGTTGCCTTACTGTTCTCGACTATTAATAAAAAAAAAAAATCATGAATGAGTTTTTTACTGCTGGTAAACACAGCATTAAAAAACCCATTTACATAATCTTTTTTGCATCATAGCCAAGCATAATAACTTCAACGGCTATACTATGCCAGTATTCTCAATGGATAAAAAAAATGAAAGTATTGAGGCTGTGGCTATAAAACCTGAATCCTCTGCGCTTACGCCTTCAGGTTTCTTCATACAGTTAAAATAGATGCCCCTTTACCCTGCATGCTATCCAGAGGTGCATACACCTCTGAATTGGCCGCAGTCTGTGGTTACTGCCAGCATGCAGCAAAATCTCTGGATCTCCTAAAACCCTGGGGGCTGATCCAGAGGATCAAGAGTAGACCAGGATAAAAGCAAACATTGAAATACAATGTTTGGCCAAGGCATAAACTGTTCAAGTTGCAAGGTGAAATTTACTAGCTCAACTCAACTCTACTTTAAAAATGAAACATAAAACTATGAAGTGTGCGCATCACATTGAAATATGGATTTGCTTAGCTCTACACTTGCACCTATAACAGGTGTATGTGCAACTCTGGATAAGCCCCTGGGTTTGGTTGATGAAATAATCACCCATAATGCTTTGTTGCGGCTTAATATTGATTTTTATTCGAGATTGTGTACATATGGTATACTCCTGAAATTCTGGATCAAGTCCAAGATGCATTGTGGCCTCAGTATAATGTCCTTGCCAGACACACTTAACTAGGGACTTGATCCAGGATCCCTTCTGTCCGCAGGGTGACTTCTTTACACAGAGAGAGGAAGTGGGGCAAATTTACTGTAAGCCAGCATATATGAACCAGATGTTGTCAGGTGGGCTGACCAACATTACGCTAGGTGGGCGATTGGAACGTTTAGTTTCATCAAATTGGCAAAGGTATGCCCGTATCAGAGGTCGTGCATACTGCTGATCAGCATAAATGAGTTAATGCAGGGGTCTAGTAGATACATGCCTTTTCCAACACCAAAAGGGGAGTGACAGGGAAGTTCACTACCCTGCATGCCCGCACTTCCCATATGGACACAGGAACATGAATTTGATCTTAGCTCAATAATGAAAATGTAAAACTGGTTAAGGTCAGTCATGATAATTATCCATTATGTCCATAAACTTATTACTAAATATTATATTTCATTGTATCGGTAACCAAATAAATTCACACAAATAGACTCAGTTTAAAAATAAAGTAGTATTATGCTACTATACTAAAACCGTAATGACATTTTTTATTAATCCACAGTGGGAATGTAATGTTTATACACTTTATATGCTGATTGCCTTAACACATTCCCAATCCATTATTTACATTGTAATTAAAATTGTTTGTATTTCATCATTATTGTTAATGTAAAGTCTGTAGATTTTCAATTATACAAATAAAGTAAATAATTTGTCACTGAAGATGACCACTTACCTCTTCCACTGCAGTCAGCAGAATTCTTACCTATTTTCTGAATGCTTTTATGCCTGAGCTTGAGCTACACAAAAGAGTCAATTATTCCCAGATGTACTACAAATAAAGAGGGATATAGAGCAGAACAGATCATAATTAATAGTCTATCTCTTAAGCAATGAAAGGTTTAGTGAACTCACTTCTTCTTATAGAACAATAAATAGGCTAGCTCATTCCTGTTGAGAGCAGTAAAAGTTATAAATCAGCAAGACATATTCTCTGCAAAAAAATGAATTTCTATAAATGTCATTGAAAGAATAAAGGTTTTGCAGGTCTTTTACTGACATAAAAAAGTCAGTGTGTACGTTTTCAAATCCCTGATATCAATGAGCATATACAGTCATTTCACTATTGTGTTGATTGCTTTACATTTTTTATTGTCCAATGCTCCCATTTTTACAAAGAGTAAAACAGAATGAGCGTGTCACAGACAGGGCAGTAACTAGGGAGGCGCAAACGGTGCCACCACCCAGGGCACAAGGAGGGCGCATTATTAAAGGCTGACTCACTGACACATAAGTTTCATTTAATGACAGGTCGCAGTGCCTGGTCCATCTTGGTACATATTCATATAAACTAATATAAAAGAACAGATTTATACTTGTGCTGTACTGTAGGAATAGTACTATATATTGTCTCACTGATAAAGGATTGAGCTATAACCTCAAAAACAACTTATCTACAACCTATTTACACATGTATTTGATTATCAGTTTAATCTTAGGGTTCCATATGATTGGGAATGATACCACAAGTTGCCGGTAGGCACAAGGAGGGTGCACTTTGTGAGCCCTCCATGGTAATCCCTATTTACTGTGCTTCCAATCATGTCTGGATTGCAAGGGATGGGAAAATTAGATGAGATCTGATATGTAACCAAAAACGTAGTCCTGGTACAGGTAATGTCACATTTGTCAGGATCTCAGATCTGCTGTTCAATTGGTATATCTAGCATTGTCCTAGCATTGTCATCTGGATTGGGAAATCATAAGATCCATCGCATGTCATGTATGACTGCATACTTGCGTACTCAGCTTAATTGTTAGTTTTACAAAATACAATTGTTACTATATAATACTATTACTTTATGATAATAAGGTATACAATGTTCCTGGCATATCATTGTCATGTTAAATGACACATCCATATTGTGCAAATATTATGACAGAGTTCCATGATTTAGTATAAAAATGAGTGATGCGATGACTAGTGGTGTCTATGTTTCAATGTATTTATGGCCGTGAAATGTATCTCAGCAGAAATAGTCATATTGGTGCATTCTTTAATGTCAACTGATGTAATGTTCATAACAGTGCCAGTCCTGGGAATATTGGGGTTTTTTTTTTGCTTTTTATTTTAAATGTGACACCTGTCTTTTTATAACAATTATAAAGGTCAATAGAAAATGAAGCAGTTAACGTGACATTTTGAAAGAACCCTCCATCATTTTGTAAATGACAAAGCTTCATGTGACTAATTTTCAAAGCAAAAAGTCTGTACACCAGGCCAAGTGAAAACAGTAATTGCAAGACAATGAGTTCATGAGCTGCTGAGGCAACTGTGTTATGATTTTTACTTACTTGTGTCAGCCTGTCAAAATCAAAGGCTAATGATCAATATCTAATCCTTTACAGATCACCAACCTGTATATCTATGACACTGTGCTGTTACTAGCTAATGCCTTTCACAAGAAGCTGGAAGATCGAAAGTGGCACAGCATGGCCAGCCTCACCTGCATCAAGAAGAACTCGAAGCCTTGGCAAGGAGGTCGATCTTTGTTGGAAACTGTCAAGAAGGTACGGAATACTTCCATCTTTCATCATCATTATTTTCCAATGAGAGGAAAAAATGATGCTGGCTGAGGTGCCTAATTTTAAATGCACATTACTCTTACTAATAGCGCAGCCTGTCAGGAGGCCCATAAGATTAGTTTAAATGATAAATTCACCAACTTACGCGTCTTCTGTAAAGTTTGGCTGTTTAGTGCAAACTTTCAGGTTTTTTTTAGTCTAGCAATAGTTTTAGTTGTTTTATTATTATTTAAATTAAATATAACAACAATTCACTGTAAACTGATAGCACAGCAGCATATAAACATATGTATACATCAAACATCTGCGCTTAGTTACCATGTAATGCAGTAGTAAAAACATTTAAAGCTTGAGTTCAGTTAAAATAATCTACAATAGATTAAAACAGCTTCTCTAAAGCTTCATATGTAATATGTCTATTATGAAGTAGAGCAGGTAAGTATGGCAATAGTGGCAACCCCTGCATCCCACAGCTAAGCGTCTATAGTAGGATCCAACACTGTGGGTAAGACATCCACCTTCACTGTCCAGGACCTAGGTGCAGTGTCTCTGTCAATGAAAAGGGTGTGTCACTCTCAAAGTAGATGGAAATGGGCCATTGTAGAACCTATTTGAGTAACGTTCCATTTACCACCTGCATACAAATGAGGGAATACAAAAGTATTGTAATAGAGTTGCTGGTAATACACAATTAATATATACACTTTGATGCATTTCTCCACTATAGCTTGTGATGTCTTGAAAAAACAGTAGTAATTCATGTAGAAGAGCAGCCGGAACAGGCGGACGGATGGACAGCCCTACTATCTTTCTTACATGTAGTTGTTACAATGGCATGACACCTTCTGATAATGTTCTAGCACAGTAGTTCCTTATTTTATTTCCTAATTATAATTTATTTGACACAAAGAAGTATACAATCTACATGACATAATAATATAATTTCCAAAACCAGCCTTCTGAGTTAGCACCTAGTAGTCCACTCCCCTCAATCACAGAGTTCAGAGTGCTGGATTTTAATTAGGTTTCAATGTATGATGCTTAAAAGTAAAAATTTCATAGCTTTTCTTATTGAGCACTGTAATAATAATTATAGTAAAATATTTTGGATGTTAAAATACTGTATCATTATACTGAAAGTGCACTGCCTAAAGCATCATACTTTATTAGATTGCAGAAACTAAATAGTAAGTTGTGAAACTCTTAAGAGTTGCTTATTAAATCCCAATGTGGCTATTACTAAAATCCATAATCAATCGCTTCTAAACCTTCATTGGTATAGTTCAAAAACTTTCCATTAGTTTCTATCTATCCCCAATAAATTGTATGCTCTTGCCTAATTAGTTACTGCCAGTCTATAATTGCTTACTCTGTTCTTTTAATTGCTGTCTAAATACATAAATTATCATCTCTTTGCTAATGGGTAAATGGAGCAGCCCTTTCACAAATACTTACTTAACAATTAGATTGTCATAGCTATATACACTAGGTAAGACACTTATCTTCTTTGCCAGTACCAAAACTGATTATACTACTTTAATTATAGCAGACATTAGGAATATCGTCATTTTAAAGGTATGCTAATGTCAATGTTGAATACATGTGTAAATAGTAGAGAGCATAGACAATAAAAATTAAATGCATTCGTAGCTTATGTTCCCCATTACTTTTTACGACTATATAGATTATAAATAAAACATAGCATGAACTGGTTTTTTTAATGCTATTATTAAATTTAAGTTACCATCAGTACAAAATAGTGTCTGTTTTCCAGCATTAAAAAACCCATCCACATTACTTGTTATCAATGGCTGTGTAGTGGCTGCCTATCAATGAAATCATAAAGTTACAAAAAGCACAAAACACGTTTTTCACACAACATTTTAATTATAAATAAAGTACATTTGTAATGTTTTTTTTATGGGAAAATGACCTGCTCCTTAGGCTTGCACCATCTATTACATGGACGCCGCAAAACCGCCATCCTGTAAAGTGGCAGGTTGCCATTTTTTCTGGACAGTCTCTGTGCTTTGGAGTGTTTGGGGGTGGGATTGCAGAACAGGAAGAAGAGAGGAGAGGGAGGAGGCTGAGGAAAAGAATGCTGTAGGATGCCTTCTAGTGGTCAGAAAATGAAGTACACATTACAATTATACAGGGTTCTCTGAAAGGATAATTACTTATCTGTCCTATTTGTGGAGGGGCATGTAGACCCTCCCCCTAATTAATCAACTAATTCATAAATTGAAGTGGTCACATGATAAAAAAGGACACCACAGTACGATATATAATACTTTGCTGTCAATATGTTATACACTATATACTCTACAGATATCAACTACAGAGGTTCCTAACAACATAATAAGATAGAAACCCATAATGGATTTGTTACATAGTTTTTTTCTACTTCCAGACATAAATACTAGCCTGCTATTTTTTATATATTAATTCATCTTTTACTAGAAGCTATATATCATTATATCTACAATTAAGCAGACAGTTGGTATAGATACATTTCAATTAGCATATTAAAAATACAAGTATATATTTGCTAACACATTTTGGCATATATTTTTACATCATCATTTAAAATCTTACCAAGCTAAGTGGGAACCCTTTCTCCTCATAATCATTCATTGCAGCAGCTTCTTAGAGGAATACACACATCAATTATCATAATTACACAAATATCGCTAATGTTTTCATTTATTGAGCAATATAGTTTTAATAATTATAATCTAGATGGCAAAAACATTTTAGCAAAAAAATGTAAACTGAGTAAATTTATGTTATTGATCAAATTAATAGTGAAGCGGAAAGCAAGCCTAATAAGATAAAGTATACATATTCCCAATGTATAACATATAAATTAGCCTTGATGTTTATAGAATTGTAAAACTGTCGCTGATATTACAAGACTAAAATAAAATATGACAGATGTATAGCGATATATGTGTTCTTTCTGCTTGAATTAATTGCACTATATATCTCTGTAAACATTTCACTGCTAATAAATATATTTTGTTTCTATATCACATATCTTGGGTACACACTGCAAAAAGTTTCACAAGATACTATATATTTAAAAAATGTAATTCCTGATGAACTTGCTGATTCATGCACACACACAGGACAAGATTCAGACTTTAGGCATTACTAACTTACTCACAACTTACTCAAGAGTGGGTAAAACCATGCTGAATTGCAGGGGAGGTAAAATGAATGTTAGTGTTTGCATGCAGGGAGAATACTTTATTTTTGCATTTTGCACACAGTTACAGACCATACTGCAAGTAATTACTTGCAAGTAATAAAATTTACCTCCCCTGTAATTCAACATTTGTTTGCCCACTCTTGAGTAAGTTGTGAGTAAGTCAATAGTGCCTAAAGTCTGAATCTGGTCCAGTGACACAATTTACCGGAATCTCTGTGATTATCATTGTTCATGTTGATAGTGAAAATTATGAGCTCAAAAAATCAGACAGTCAGATGCTGTTTCACATTGCTTGACTCTATATACTGTTAGCAGTCTTAAAAGTTAATACTTAGTTTGCGCTTCCTAAGAAAGTTTTCTTTGAAATTGTGGCTTTATTACATACTTTTAATGAGATTTTTTTTCCTTTTTAATTAGGGTTCAGTATCTGGACTGACAGGCATTTTAGAATTTGATGAAATTGGTGATAATCCTAATATTTACTTTGAAATTCTGGGAACAAACTATGGGGAAGAACTTGGTAGGAGCGCCCGCAAGGTAAGATTTGAATATGTTACTTTAAAATTGATGCTGCAGTTATGAACATTTTGTGTTTCTCTTTAGTTATTGGCCTAAATGTATTAAACTGCAGGATTGGAAAATGGGGATGTTGTCCATAGCAACCAATGACTGAATCTGAATGGTTGCTATGGGCAACAACCCCACTTTTTCAATCCCCCCAGTTTAGTAAATTTAGGCCATCAAGTTTATTATCCACTTCACGCATAGTAGTACCAAGTAGAGATGTTCACTGACGCCTGTGTTTTGGTTTTGGTTTTGCCAAAACCGTCCCGACGTGTTTTGGTTTTGGATCTGTATTTTTTGCAAAAATTGGTAAAAAACATTTTAAAATCGCATAATTTGGCTCTTTATTGTTCATGTATTATTATTAACCCCATTAACAATCATTCCCAATAAATTCTAATCAATTTTGAGCACCTCACATGTAACAATATTATTTTCATACAGCTTAGGCCAAACGCTGCAGCAAATATAATTGATGGGAGGCTATTCCACTTATCAACTACCCTTATAGTGAAGTAATTCGCACATTTCCACCTACCACGCTCCAGTTTATATACATGGCCTCGCGTTCTATTACACCTCTTTCTCTGAAATATGCCCCCCCTCCTCCACCACCTGGTGACATCCCTTGATATATTTGAAATCCGCTCTATTTTTATTATATGCAGTCCACGGAGGCGCAGTTCCACACACCCCAATCTGTCATGATCAAACCTTCACCACTTCTGCCCCCCCTTTTCCAGCAATCACCCCTCCTGCACCCTCCTTTTCCAGCAATCACCCCTCCTGTACCCCCTTTTCCAGCCATCACTTCTGTCCCTTCTGCCTCCCCCCCTTTTCCAGCCATCACTTCTGTCCCCCCTCCCTTTTCCAGGCATCACTTCTGCCTCCCCCCCTTTTCCAGCCATTACTTCTGCCTCCCCCATTTTCCAGCC